>CAUYLG010030634.1:0-95830 GCA_963573385.1 Cacajao melanocephalus
TGTCCTCACTGCTCCAATGATGAGCGGTCCAGGTGAGGCCAGCACCCTCCAGGTGCAGGAGTTGCCCACCTAAATGCACTTGGGGCCAGAGAAATCACCAGCCCCAACACAACACTCATAGGTGGGTGATGAACAATAAGAACACATGGACATAGGGAGGGAAGCACTACACACTGGGGTCTGTTGGGGGGGAAATAGGGGAGGGACAGTGGGAGGTGGGGAGTTGGAGAGAGATAGCATGGGAAGAAATGTCAGATATAGGTGAAGGGGAGGAAAGTAGCAAATCACACTGCTATGTGTGTACCTATGCAACAATCTTACATGTTCTTCACATGTACCCCGAAACCTAAAATACAATAAAAATTTTAAAAAATTAAAAAAAAAAACAACCTTGCCCTAAAATATGTAGCTAGCAAATGGTGAAGCATGGATTTGAACCCAGGCAGTAGGGCTCCCAGGTCCAGACAGTTGCCCTAGCTATTATTCCCACTATTCTTATGGTCTTGAATAGAATCAGACATTTGTAACTCCAAAACAAACAGAAATGTTTCCCTATAGTAAATTTGTAATAAATTTGGAAGAAATTGTCTCATTCTCTGATAGGAGAGAGGAGATTTAGTAATATAATAATACAGTTGACCATTAAACAATATGAGTTTGAAAAAAAAAGAATAATAATGGTAAAGGGATCAATAAAACAAGTAGAGCTAACTATCCTAAATACACATGCACCCAATGCAGGAGCACCCAGATACATAAAGCAAGCTCTTAATGACCTACAAAGATACGTACACTCCCACACAATAATAGTGGGAGATGTTAACACCCCACTGTCAATATTAGACAGATCAACGAGACAGAAAATTAAGGACATCCAGGAATTGAACTCAGGTGTGGACCACGCAAACCTAGTAGACATTTACAGAACTCTCCACCCATATCCGCAGAATATACATTCTTCTCAGCACATCCCACTTATTCTAAAACTGACCACATTATTTGAAGGAACACTTATTCTAAAACTGACCACATTGTCTTCAGCAAATGCAAAACAATGGAAATCATAACAAACAGTCTCTCAAATCACAGTGCAATCAAAATGGAACTCAGAGTTAAGAAACTCACTCAAAACCACACAACTACATGGAAACTGAACAAACTGCTCCTGAATGACTACTGGGTAAATAATGAAATGAAGGCAGAAATAAAGATGCTCTTTGAAACCAGTGAAAATGAAGACACAATGTACCAGAATCTCTAGGACACATTTAAAGCAGTGTGTAGAGGGAAATTTACAGCACTAAATGCCCACGAGAGAAATAAGGAAAGATCTAAAATTGACACCCCAATGTCAAAAGAACTAGAGGAGCAAAATCAGACAAATTCAAAAGCTAACATAAGACAAGAAATAACTAAGATCAGAGCAGAACTGAAGGAGATAGAGACACAAAAAGCCCTTCAAAAAAACAATGAATCCAGGAGGTGGTTATTTGAAAAGATCAACAAAATAGACCACTAGCCAGACTAATAAAGAAGGGAGAGAAGAATCAAATAGATTCAATAAAAAATATAGGGGTTATCACCACTTATCCCAAAGAAATACAAAGTATAATCAGAAAATACCATAAACACCTCTGTGCAAATAAACCAGAAAATATGGAAGAAATGGATAAATTTCTGGATACTTACACCCTCCCAACACTAAACCAGGAAGAAGGTGAATCCCTGAATAGACAAATAACAAAGTCTGAAGTTGAGGTAGCAATTAATAGTCTATCAACCAAAAAAAGGTTCAGGACCAGATGGGTTCATAGCTGAATTCTACCAGAGCTACAAAGAGGATCTGGTACCATTCCGTCTGAAACTATTCCAAACAATACAAAAAGAAGGAATCCTACCTAACTCTTTTTATGAGGCCAAAATCATCCTTATACTAAAACCTAGCAGAGACACAACTAAGAAAGAAAATTTCAGGCCAATATCCATGATGAACATCGATGCAAAAATCCTCAATAAAATACTGGCACACTGAATGCAACAGCACATCAAAAAGCATATCTATCATGATCAAGTAGGCTTCTTCCCTGGGATGCAAGGCTGATTCAACATACACAAATCTATAAAAGTAATCCATCACATTAACAGAACCAAAGACAAAAAACACATGATTATCTAAATAGATACATGGAACCAAAAGAGAGCCCACATAACCAAGACAATCCTAAGCAAAAAAATAAAAAAAAGAAAAGAAACAAAACCAAAAAACAAACAAAAAAACCAAAGCTGGAGGCATGATGCTATCTGACTTCAAACTACACTACAAGCCTACAGTAATCAAAACAACATAGTACTGGTACCAAAAAAGAGATATAGACCAATGGAACAAAACAAAGACCTCAGAAACAATGCCACACATCTACAACCATCTGATCTTTGATAAACCTGACAAAAACAAGCAATGGGGAAAGGATTCTCTGTTTAATAAGTGGTGTTGGGAAAACTGGCTAGCCATGTGCAGAAAGCTGAAACTGAATCCCTTCCTTACACCTTTTATAAACTCCAGATGGATTAAAGATTTAAACCTAAGTGCTAACACCATAAAACCTAGACAGTACCATTCAAGACACAGGAATGGACAAGGACCTCATGACTAAACCACCAAAAGCAATGGCAACAAAAGCCAAAATAGACAAATGGGATCCAATTAAACTAAAGAGTTTCTGCACAGAAAAAACTATCCTCAGAAAGAACTGGCAACCAACAGAATGGCAAAAAAATTTCACAATCTACCCATCTGACAAAGGCCTAATATCCAGAATCTACAAAGAACTTAAACAAATTTACAAGAAAGAAACAAACACTCCCATCAAAAAGTGGGTAAAGGATATGAACAGACACTTCTCAAAAGAAGACATTTATGCAGCCAAGAAACATATGAGAAAAAGCTAATCATCCCTGGTCAATAGAGAAATACACATCAAAACCACACTGAAATACCATCTCACGCCAGTTAGAATGGGGATCATTAAAAAATCAGGAGACAACAGATCCTGGAGAGGATATGGAGAATTAGAACACTTTTACACCGTTGGTGGGAGTGTAAATTAGTTCAATAATTGTGGAAGGCAGTGTGGTGATTCCTCAAGGATTTAGAAATAGAAATACCATTTGACCAACCAATCCCATTACTGGGTATATACTCAAAGGAGTGTAAATCATTCTATTATAAAGACACATACACACGTATGTTTATTGTGGCATTGTTCACAATAGCAAAGACTTGGAACCAACCCAAATACCCATCAATGATAGACTGGATAGAGAAAATGTGGCACATATACACCACGGAATACTACTACAGCCAAAAAAAAAGGACGAGTTAATGTCCTTTGCAGGGACATGGATAAAGCTGAAAACCATCATTCTCAGCAAACTGACATAAGCACAGAAAATCAAACACTGCATGTTCTCACTCATAAGTGGGTATTGAACGATGAGAACACATGGACACAGGAAGGGGAACATCACACAGTGGGGCCTGTCAGGCGGAGGGGGGCTAAAGGAGGGTTAACAGGGGCTAAAGGGATAGGGGAGGGATAGCATTAGGCGAAATACCTAATGTGGGTGATGGATGCAGCAAACCACCATAGCATGTGTATACATATTTAACAAACCTACATGTTCTGCACATGTACCCCATAACTTAAAGTATAATAATAAAAAATATATAAAACATATAAAAAATACCAATGCTGGTTGTAAATTCAGCAGGATGGTTAGACAGGAGGTCTCCAACTCTCATCACTCTACAGAACCAATGATTTGGTAACCATGCAAAGACAAAAGTACCTTCATGGGAGCTTTGGACTTTAGGTAAATGGTTATCTCTGGTATGAAGAATAAAAAACAAAACTATTAGTTAGTATAATTTGTTGGAGGTAGGCAATATAAAAAGTGTAAACTGTGACACTGAAAAATCAACATGTCGAGGAGAGTAGAGTTTAAGTGTGGTTTTCTCAGTTGTCTTTCTTTGCAATCACACAAGTTTGTTTCAGTCTAAAATAACTTATTATAATTATAGAATGTTTTTGTGAGCCTTGTGGTATCCACAAGGCAAAAATCCATAATATACTAAACATAAAAACAAATCAAAACATACTACTAGAGGAAAGCACTTAACCGCAAAGGAAGACTACATGAGAGAAAAAAGAGATCTACAAAGCAACTAGACACAGGTAACAAAATTGCATCAGTAAACACTCACCTATCAACAATGACCTTGAATGTAAAAGGACTAAATAATCTAATTAAAAGAGAGAGTGGAAAAACGAATTTAAAAAAACCAAGTCCCAACTATATGCTGACTACAAGAAACTCATTTCATATGAAAAGATATGTATATGCTAAAAGTCAAGGGATGGAAAAATTATTCCATGCAAATGCAAACCAAAAAAGAACAGGAGTAGCTGTACTTTATTACATAAAACAGACTTAAAGCAAAAACTGTCTAAATGGCTAATGAAGGCCATTACATAATACTAAAGGAATCAATAGAGCAGAAGGATATAAAATTATGAATATATGTGTACCCAACATTGGAGCACCTAAATCTATGAAGCAAATATTAATAGATTTAAAGGAAGAGATGGACTACAACACAGTAACAGATAAAGACTTGAACACTATAACTTCAGCAATGGACAGATCACTTAGGCAAAGAAAATCAAGAATGAAACATCAGGGTAAAACCTCACTCTACAATAATGGTACCTAAAGTTATTTACAGGACCTTCTATCCAACAGCTTCAGAATACATATTCTTAATTACCCATGGAACATTCTGCAGGATAGCTTGTACATTAGGTCACAAATCAAGCCTTAGCAAATTAAAGAATATAAAGATACCAAGTATGTTTTCTGAACATAATGGAATTAAACGAAATCAATAAGAAGGGGTACTTTGCAAACAAAAATACATGGAATTAAATGATATACTCCAGAACATGCAAAGGATCAATGACGACATTTTTAAAATATGTAAAAACTTATTGAGACAAATGAAAATAGAAACACAGCATACTCCAACCTATGAGATACAGTAAAAGCAGGACTAACAGGAAAGTTTATAGCATCAACAAATGAGAAATATCTCAAACTACCTACCATTACACCTGAAGACATTAAAAAAATGCCCAAAATTAGAAGAAAATTAATAATAAAAATTATAGCATAAAGAAAATAGAAACTGTAATGATACAAAAAAGCAACAAAATAAAGACTTAGGTTTTTAAAAATATAAACAAAATTGACAAACCTTTAAACTAAGGAAAAAAGAGAGATGACTCAAATGAATTCAGGTGAAAAAGGACATCACAACTGATATTACAAAAACACAAAGGATAAGAAGAGACTATTATGAACACCTTTATGCCAAAAAATTAGGAAACTTACAAGAAATTGGTAAATTCCTAGACACATGCCAACCTACCATGATTGAATGAGGAAAAAATAGAACACCCAGTGTAAACAAACCAGTAATAGTAAAAAGATACAGCAAGTCATAAAAAGTTTCCCATCAAAGAAAAGTCCAGTACCTGATGGCTGCATTGCAAAATTCTATCAAACGTTTAAAGAACTATTGTCAATTCTTCTCAAGATATTTTAAAAAAAATGAATTATTCCAGACTCATTCTATGAGGCCAGCATCACTCCAGTACCAAAACCAGACAAAGACACAGCGAAAAATGAAAACTACAGGCCAATACCCCTAATGAACATAGATGCAAAAATCCTTAAAAAGATACTAGCAACTTTGATCCAACAGCATATCAAAAAGATCATTCACCATGAGGTTCAAGGATAGTTCAACATATGAAATCCATAAATATTATATACTGCAGTAACAAAATGAAGGACAAAGCCAGATGATTATATCAATAAACACAGTAAAAACATTCCATAAACTTCTGTATCTCTTTGTGATAAAAACTCTAAACAAATTATAGAAGGAACACACCTCAACACAATGAAGTCCATACATGACAAACCCATGTCTAACATTATATTGAATGGGGAAACGTTGAAAGATTTTCTCTAAAATCTGGAACTAGACAAGGATGCCCACTTTGATCCCTCTATTCACTGTAGCACTGGAAGTCCTAGCTAGGGCAATTACACCAGAGAAAGCAATAAAAGACATCCAAATACGAAATGAGGAAGCCAAATTTTACATTTGCCAATACTGTGATATTTTATCTAGAAAACCCTACAGATCCACCAAAAAAATGTTAGAACTAATAAACCCAGTCAAGTTGAAGCATACAAAATCAATATACAAAAATTTATAGCATTTCTATATCTCAACAGCAAACTCTGAAAATGAAATCAGGAAAGAAATTCCGTTTATAATGGCCACCAAAAAATGATAAGGAGTAAATTTAACAAAGGAGGTGAACAATCTCCACAATAAAAACTGTAAAACACTGATAAAAGAAATTGAGAACACTAATAAGTGAAAGGAAACCCTCTATTTATCTATTGGAAGAATTAACATTCATGACATATCCATACTACCCAAAGTAGCCTACAGATTCAATGCAATCTCTGTCAAAAAACCAACGACGTTTTTCACAGAAATATTTAAAAAATCCATAATTTTTTTATGGAACCACTAAAGACCCAGATAGTCAAAACAGTCTTGATCAAAAAGGAACAAAGCTAGAGGAATTACACTCACTACATGACTTAAAAGTATAGCAGTAGTAGCAGTAGTAGCTGAAAGGTATTCTCATAAAGACAGACATATAGACGAATGCAACAGAATAAAGAAACTGGAAATAAATTCACTCACTTATAATCAACTAACTGTCAACAAAGGCACCAAGAATATATAATGGAGAAAGGGCAGTTTCTTTCATAAATGGTGATGGGAAAACTGAATGTCCACATGCTAGGAATAAAACTAGATACCTATCTCTCTCTACTTACAAAATTTGACTCAAGGTGGATTAAAGACATACATGCAGACCTGAACTTATGAAGGAAATAGACTAAAAGAAAACATAGAGGAAATGCTGCATGACACTGCTGTGGGAAAGGGTTTTTTTGTTGTTGTTTTTTTTTTTTTTGGATAAGACCACACAATTATCAGCAACAAAAGTAAAACTAATCAAATGGGATTACATCAAACTAAATAGTGTCTGGACAATAAAAATAATCAACTAAGTGAAGAAACAACCTATAAAAAGGGAGAAATTATTCACGAACTACATATCTGCAGTGTGTGCTTGGCGTGTTTTCAGGGAGGCAGAGAAAGGCTCTCCCAATGCATGACAGACCCGCCCAGAATGGCCTCTCTGTTCCTAGGAGTGTGACAGTTTAAAAAAAGAAATTAAAAAAAAAAAAAACTATGTATCTGAAAGACGGCTACTAACCAGAATATAACAGAAACACAAACAACTCAACAGCAAAAGAACAAATAATCTAAAGAATGGGCAGACGATCTGAATAGACATTTGTCAAAAATAAAATGTATAAATAGCCAACAGGTGTATTTGAAAATGCTTAATATCATTAAACAGAAAAATGCAAATCACAACCAAAATGAGGTATCGTCTCACTCCAGTTAGAATGGCTATTATCAATAAGACAAAAAGTAACAATTGCTGATGAGGATGTAGTCAAAGAGAAAGTTTGATACACTGCTGATCACCGTATAAATTATTACATCCATTATGGACAACAGTATGGAGTTTCCTCAAAAAATTAAAAACAGAACTACCATATGATCCTACAATCCCACTACTGGGAATTCATCCAAAGAAATAAGATCAGTATGTCAAAGATATATCTGCAATCTCATGTCTATTGTAGAACTATTCATTGTTAGCCAAGATATAAAATCAATCTAAATGTTCATTAATAAAGAATAAAAAAGTGATACATACACACAATGCAATGTTGCATATACAGTGCATATATATATATATGCAATGAATATATATACATACACATTCAGCCACATAAAATAAGAAAATCTTGTTATATATGACAACATGGATGAACCTAGAGCACTTTAAGTTAGGTAAAGCAAGCCAAGCACAAAAGGATGATCCCACTCATATGTAGAATCTAATAAAAGTTGGTATCACAGAAGTAGAGAGAATAGTGGTTACCAGAGGCTGTGGATGAGAAAAGGAAGGAGGGAACAGGGACAGGTTGGTCAATAGGTAAAATATTGCAGCTAGAAGAAAGAAAGGAAGAAGTTCTGGTACTCCATTGCACAGTATAGTGACTATAGTTAACAATAATGTATATTTCAAAATAGCTAGAAAAGAGAAGTTTGGATCTCTCACTACAAAGAAATGACAACACTTTGAACTGATAGATACGCCAATTACCTTGACTTGATTATCACACGATGTATAGATGTAACCCCATAAACATATACCATTAGTACTCTGTCTGCAAACACATACCAAAACAAAGTCAATAATAAATAGCTTGCATACAACGACAAATAAGGATAGTAAATCAGTCATCAAAAACTTCCCAAAAAAGAGAAGCCCAGGACCAAACATATTCATGGACAAATTCTGCTAAATATTTCAAGAATAATTAATGCCAGTACTTTTTAAACTCTTCCAAAAACTAGAAGAGGAGGTAACAATTCCAAATTCATTTTGTGAGACCACAGTAGGCCGGAAAGAGAGCCACCCAAATATGTTCAACGTATTTTAGAGCATATTTTTGGCAAAGGTGCAAAAGCAAGTCAATGGAAAAAAGACAGCCTTTTCAACAAATGATGCTGAAACAACTGGATATCCACAAGCCGCAAAAATGAACCCTGACCTAAATTTCACACCACATACTCACATTATGTCAAAGTGGATCATAAAAATCATAAAACTGTTCAAAGAAAAAGAGGAATAACTCTAGGACCTAGGAATAAGCAAAGAGTTATTACATTTAATACAAAAACATGATCTTTAATGGGAAAATCTGGTAAACTGAACTTCATCAAAATTAAAAACTTTCATTCTATATATGACCCTTTCAAGAGGTTGAAAAGACAAGATATCAACTGGGAGAAAATATTTGAAAACTACAAATATAATAAGGAATTGAATCTAGAATAAAAAGAACTCTAAGACTCAACAGTAAAAATAAAAGAATCCTATTAGAAAATGTGAACAGACATTTCAGTGAAGGGATGGCAAATAAGCACATGACAATAAATATGTCTTGGCCAGGAGTGGTGGCTCACACGTGTAATCCTAGCATTTTGGGAGGCCAAGGCAGCACTTGAGGCCAGGAGTTCAAGATCAGCCTAGCCAACATGGCAAAACCTATCTCCCCATATCTACTAAAAATACAAAAAAAATTAACTGGGTATGGTAGCATACACATGCAATCCCAGCTATTTGGGAGGCTGAGGTAAGAGAATTGTTTGAAAGTGGGAGGTGGAGGTTTCAGTGAACCAAGATCCTGCCAATGCATTCCAGCCTTGCTCAGCAGTGTGTGATCCTGTCTCAAAAAAAAAAAAAAAAAAAAAGAAAAGAAAAGAAAAAGAGAAAAAGAAATATAGTATCTTTAGCCATGAGGAAAATGCAAATTCAAACACAATGAGCTATCACTACACACCTATGAGAATGACTAAGATAATTAATAGCGACAACAATAAATGCTGGAGAGAATTCAGAAAAACCTGATCAACTGTACATTGCTGGTGGTAATGTAATACGGTACAGGAAAACTAAAAAACAATTTGGTAGCTTCTTATAAACCTAAACATGCAACTACCAGCAAGTACGCACTTGGGCAATTTATTTCATTAGAAACAAAAACATATTCACACAAAAGTCTGTGCACAAATGATCACAGCAGCTTTGCTTGTCAGAGTCAAAAACTGGAAAAAACCCAGATGTTCTTTGATAGGGGAGTAATTAAACATACTGTGGTGCATTTGTACCACAATAAAAAGGAACAAACTATTGATACGCACAACGACTCAGATAAATCTCCAGTAATCTATGCTGAGTGAAAAAATCCAATCTCAAAAGTTTACCTATCCTATGATACAATTTATGCAGCATTTTTTAATGGAAAGATTAGAGAGCTCAGGAACAGATTGGCAGTTGCCAAGGGAATCCGTGGGAAGAAAGGAGGTGGCGTTGACTATAAAAAGCTACCATAAGGCATCTTTGTGATGAACTGTTTTGTATCTTGACCATGGTGGATGTCACACAAGTCTGCACATGTGAAAATGCATGTGCACACACACACACACACGAGCACATGTAAAATTGGAGTGGTGTGAATAAGGATATAATACATAAATTTTATGAATGTCAATTTCCTGGTTATACTCTGTTTATGCAAGATGTTACAACTGGCAGAAACTGGGTGAAGTCTGTATGAAATTGACATCTGACAACTGCATGTTAATCTACCATCACCTCAAAATAAACTTAAAAAACAGTAACAATCCAAAGCTTCATGCCAGAGACTCTTATTTTGTCTGTGGTTGAGCCCAATAAATCGTTATTTTATTTATTTTTTATTTAACTTTTAAGTTATTTTAACAGATACAAGTACAGGTTTGTTATATAAACTGGTGTCATGGGGGTCTGTTATGCAGATTATTTCCTCATCCATGTATTAAGCTTAGTACCCATTAGTAATTTTTTTTCTGATCGTCTCCCTCCTCCCAAACTCCACCCCCCTCTAAGGCCCCAGTGTGTGTTGTTCCCCTGTGTGTGTCCACGTGAAAACATGCAGTATTTAGTTTTCTGTTCCTCTTGTTAGTTTTCTAAGGATAATAGCCTCCAGCTCCATCCATGTCCCTGCAAAGGACATGATCTTATTCTTTACATGGTTGCATAGTATTCCATGGTATATATATATAAAAAAAAAAGCTCTTAAATCAAACATATGTAAATCTCAAGTTGAGGACTACTGCTAGATGTATTCTCACTATTTAGGCTGAACATATCTATGGCATTTATCTGAGTTCCATCTGTATTTCCTGTCTTTTAAAAACTGTGGTTATTCTTCTTGGATTCACCCATTATAGGTGGATCCATTTATTTCTCTCTTTCTCTGCTTTAGTCTGAGCTGGTATTCAGTCCCAACCTGCATTACTCAAAGTTTCATATTGTTATAACATACATTGCAACATTTAGTTCAATACTATTGTCATTAATATAATTGTATTAATATTTTAATAAATTACACAAAAGCTATCAACAAATATAATTTAACAAAAATAAGCTTATAAATATTTTGACATCAGAATTTCAGAGATATTTACAATGACTGTTTTTAGATTTGTTTTGTTTTCACTACTTTCATGTACTAGAGACAATGTAAGTTTAGCCTCAATTCAGAAAGCATTTTCATTAGGAATATCAATACAGTTTTTATGTGTTTTTAATTCTTTTTTATGAAACAAATTAGCTCATTACTACAGACACCAGCGAACATTGTTAGCAAATAAAATGTCAAATAAAAATGATGAAAGCCAAGTTAAGTCTGATTTGGAATAGTACAGTTGTAGTGAAAATACGTGCACTTATTTACACACACACACACACACACACACACCCCTCATACTTTCAGCTCACTTGTTTCAAGCAACTCTTGATTAAATAAAATTCCGTGGCAATTAGAAAGTCTGTCTTACAGTGCCTATTGTAGTCAAATCAGACTTGAGTTATAAGTAAAAATTAGAATTTCATCCCCTCCTATGTGTTTTTTTCTAGGGAACAGGCATTCTGAAATAAAGATTCTGTCAGAAGAAGCTGGCAAACAGTTACGGATTATAACCTAAACCCGCACAACTTCTTTGTTACACTTACTTTAAACCAGAGCATTTGTCTGGCTACAGACTAACACAAGATGTTGGAGAGGATTCATTTTTTCATGATGTGGCATTTAAATACCTTTGTGAATTGTGATAACCATTACTATCATGACTGCCAGTGTTTTTATTGCATTGTATTCCAAAGAAGTTTGTGGCACATTTCATGTGAGCCAAGCATAGCTAATGGTCTCAGTAGTAACTGATGCCTTGGGTGATTACCCTTTCCCTGACTGCTAAGTATGCTAAATGGCTAGGTAGCCATAATTATATTGCTGGAATTATGATTGCTGCAACCCTGAATTGGAATCAAAGCATAGAGCTGAAAGCCAGCCATGCCCACCCATACCAAACACTCTTTTTTTCATGATCATATGATTTATTGTTCTGTATTTGAAGTTCAGTAGTGCAACTTTTAATTTAATAGCATGGGTAAATGAATCATAGGACTTACTAAAAAAGGAGAGGATTTAAATCACTGAATGTTAGAAGAATCAAAGGTAACTGGCAAACCGTTGCCTATACTGGCTTTTTCTAAGAATATACTAATTTGTTTTCTAAAATATAACATTTTCTCATGATAGTTTTGGAAGATTTTCTCATTGAGCTTTTTTTCACATTCCTGTTCTCAAACTTCAGTTAGAGGTTTCTGATTCTGACTCAGTTTTACAAGACTTGACTTCCTGTGGGCTAAACAACCCTCACCAACAGAACAATCCCACCCTTGGACGATATTTAAACAACTTCACTCAACAGTCTGACCCTCGGGATGTGGTTATCCTAGCTGAATCCACTTTTTTCAGACTTGATCTCAAGTAGAATAATCAAAAATCCACATTTTTTCCTCCCTTATTAGTCTATTTAAGTCAAACATTGCTTGTCCTACGCCTTTTCAGAGAAGAAGGTGTATCTTATGCTCCAGTAGAGAAAGAGAGGCTGGAGGTGTCCTTCTCTTCCTGGTTCTCCATTGAGAGCTACATGCTTGAAAACAGCCCTTTGAGGCCATGGGGTTTTAATGTTTTAATGTTTCCTGGCACTCTCCTTTGGTAACTTTGCTCCTTAAGAGATGATAGCATTTCATTTGGCAAACCTTTGAACAATTTGGGGCTTGAGGCCTTTCTGTTGCGGCTCAACCTTTTCTCCAAAACAGTAAATCAGGGAGCAGCCAAGAAAAAGAAAGCCGGAAGTTAGCTGACTGAAGGCCTAGCCCCAGATTTAAGGACACTTTTCTAAATTGTCCTAGGACTGAACCTGCCTTGTTTACATCGGCATCTCCCCATTTTCTCTGGTGCCACTTAGCTATGTCCTCAAATTCTGGTGTATCTATAAAAGTCACCTCACATTCTTATTTACCAGGTCAGTTTCTGAACCCTACCCTCAGAGACTCCAACTCAGCCAGGCTAGTACACAGGCATCTTAACCCAGGACGAAGTAAAGAATTATTAGATTTGATGGCAAAAAAAAAAAATCCATCAAAGGAGTGAAAGTGATCGACAGAGCCCGTGTTTTCAATGTACTGGTAAAGATAATAGAGTTGACTCATGACTGTGGTCAATAACTTGTACATAGCAGAGAATCCTGAGCACAGTTCATCTCTTACAGAAGAGCATCTTCTCTTAACAGGTAGAGCAGAATCTGCTTCTCTCAGTCCCCTCTAGGCCAGAGTTTACCATCTGAAATAGATTCCTATCTCTCATTCCTCTTTATAACCATTCAGAGGAAAAAAGGGAATTGGCCTTTGTTGAAACAGTTACTTTATCTTATCTGTAAAGCACCATTTTTGTAACACAGGAATTATACGATTTGAAGTAGAGGTTGAGATTCATTTTAATTCTTGTGAATATTTCATCACTGTTGACAATCTTTATTTCTCCATTGGAATTATTCATCTCCTTTGTTGAAAATTAAATGACTGTGTGAGTGAGCTGTTTTTGAGCTCTTCTGTTCCACTGATGATTTGTCATTCCTTGTGGCAGTACTGTGTTATATTGATTACTCTGGCTTAACAGTAATTCCTGAAATCAGCTAATGGCAGTCTTCTAAATAGCTTTTTTCTCTTTTTAAGAATTCTAGGTTCTTTGAATTTCTATATAAATTTCAGAATAAGCTTGTCAAATTCTATAAAAAAACAGAAACAAAACCTGTTGGAATTATTATTGAAACTATGTTGATTATATATATTAATTTGGAGATAATTGAAAATAACGAGAGACAGGCTCTCCCCAAAAAGTTTATTCAGGAATATGCAGGAGATTGTAATCCAGAATATGTATGTTTTGATGAATCATAGGCATATCCGGAGCTATTGGGATAAGGGGAAACTTTTAAAGACAAAGAGGAGAGGTCCATATAAGCTATTCTGAAACAAAAGTAACTGGTCACACAGGCTTGTTAAAGGAGCCTTTGCTAGCACATTGGTGGAGACAGCTATTGTTAGGCAAGTGTGTTTTTAAGAGTGGCTTATCTGGAACACTACAATTTTGAGGGGTTTCTTGTGATAAGCCTTGTTACAGACCCATGTGTAGGATCTGCAGAATAAGCAGGATGTGCAGAACATGTGGTAATTTATGAGTTTTTAGAAGGTTCTTGTGTTACTTTTAATCTCAGACATAGGAGTTTGAGACTCCTGGCTTACTTTGGGTCTAGTATAAGTGCGATCTAGTGTAAGTCTAAGAGATGAGCTACGCATCAGTGACTTTCAGTATCAGTGACTTTGGCATCAGTGACTTCTACATTTCCCTCTTCATATTATGATCATTCTCTGTATCACTAATCAATTAACCTGCAGTTAGGTTTTTACTGCAAGGATATTGATGACTCTGGTAATTAGTCTAGGTTTTACTCTCTCAGCACGCGGATGAACCTTTCTTATTGGTCGGTCATATGCTGGGGAAATAGCCAGCAATTATGGGTCAATGTCAAGAACCTTTAGCAAGAAGGTTTTCAAGTAGTGGCTCTTAAGTTGCCTGGAGTACATTGCCAAATTCAATTTTGTCAGTTTCATAGTTGTTATTATTTTGAAATGTTGGGCTAGCATTACCCTGCTAGGTATTGTACTTCTACAGAAATTTGACATGCAAAAGGTACAAAATTTAAAGAAAATAATACAAAGCAAAACTAACAGGAATATAACAAATCTACAATGATTCTGAGTCAAGAGCCCAAACAACCAACAAAGTAAAAGACCATTAGGGACCGGGTGAGACCTATCATAGTCACCGAGTCTCTTTACTTATTTTATGCAGTTGAGTCTCAATTTCCGCACAGGAATTTATCTAGGCACAGTAAATGGTATTATCAGTGGTACAGATATCTCCTTGTTTAGCTAGGAGGTAGCAATTGTATTATTTAGTACCCCATAACTAAATTAAATTAAAGCAGATATTGCTAACTCTACAAAAAGGGATCGTTAATACAATGTGAACAAAAAGTTGTGTTCCAGATACGCTTAAGTTACTGATTAGGTAGACTAAAGGCTCTCTTAAGATAGATAAAGATTTGGGTTAAGCATTTTGTCAAGTTACCTGCAGAATCTGTGAAGTTCTAATATTATTTTTGGTATGCAAAAAAGAGAAAGCAAAAAGAAGAAAAAGAAGCAAGCATAAGCAAGACTAAAGTAAGAGAGGTGAGTTTCATGATAGAAGTCTTGTCCTAATGCCTTGGGAAAAGCTGTCCACAGCCTGAAGCTGTCAACCTCTAGTCCTGGTTTGCAGTTTGAATGTTTATGGTTATGACATTATGTGGGTTGGTGAATGTTTATGTAGCCCACACATTAGGCTCAAGTATTTCCCTTAAAATTTGCATCAAGTCATCCAACTTCAGCTTATAGGGTTTTAGGAACAAAGCAATTCTTATTCCTGGCAGGAGACTTGCAGCCAGATATTGTGGGAAACTAGAATAATTTAGGATCTAGCCCTGTAACTGCAGTTTAATATATCAAATAAGTCTTAATATTTTTCTATTAAAAGAGCAAACAACCTCAATTTAGTATTTGATTTTCAGAAGTTTGTAAAAGATACCAAAAGGTTTAAAGCATTTGATCAAAATAAGATCACAGATCATTTTAGAGTAATAGTCATTCATTTAATCAGAGTGATGATTTAAAAGCTTAAAACCAAATACAGAAATGTACATAGATGTAGAAAAATCTTTAGCTCCTTTCATAGAGAGAACTCAATTCTCTTAAGTGATTGAAAACCATAATAATGACAATATGAAGCACAGGATATTCTCTTGATAAGATTAAATCTTTGTTTCACTTATAAGGTGAAAAAATATATTATCTCTTCTCAATACTCTAAGAAAATCTTATCATTAAAAAAATCAAATTTTAGTTTAGCATTAATGTGCTTTTGATAATGCTCAACTTTAGACTCACAGTTCTTTTAATTATAGTCAACTTGATCACATATAAAATTATTTTCATAAGATCCATCTTTCTCATACTTTTACAACTTTCTAAAACTTTCCATAAATTCTAAAACTTTTTACAACTTCTTCAAAACTTCTACTACTTTCTTAAACTTTTCAGGTTTGTTTTACACTTTTCTTTTTCTCATTATGGAACAGTTACATTATTTTAGGACAAAACTAACTTAATTTTTTCTTATCAGTGAGACAACACAAGACTCTCTCTCACGTTTTCCTTTCTGAGTGTTACACTTACTCGTTACTATCTTTATTCATTCCAAAACAACCTTAAAGTAATTTCTAAAGTAGGCAAAATTACTTTTTTTCTCAACAAAATACATCTTTATGTTCCTTTTTAACCATAAACACATCTTATATTTTTGTATATTTTACCTATAAAATTATATATGTTAACTAGAATTAACTCTTGGTAACCTTATTTTCTACTGAAAACATATGAAGTAAACAATTTTGAACTTTTAAATACCAAAACATTTTATCAATACACATTTTATGGTTTTTAAAAATGTAATGCTTCTTCAATGGACAATTTTTCGATGTAAAATATGACACACTAATACATTTCAACTTTTTATAAAATTTAAGCAGTCAAAAGGAGATAAACTTGAAGCTATGTTTAGCAATTAATGTTTTAGTATTTTAACTTACTCAAAAACGACTTAGATATTTAAGAATATTTATTACATAATTTTAAGATTTCAATTACCAAGACATGTTTCAAAACTGTGAAGAGTTCACTTATAAACATTCATTCTATTTACATTTACCTAAGTTACTCGTTCTTAACAATTATATTAGAATCACTCATGGAAAACAAGGCTACCCATCATTTCATGTTTCCTTTGAGAAAGCAAAATCCAGCAAACCTTACAGCAACAAGCCTTGTCTTAAGGAAGGTCTTTGAGATATCAGTTACCCTTATCAATGTTCTCTACCCTCATCATGGATCTGGTCACTCGCATGGTACCAGCATTTAAAAAACAAAACAAAACAAAACAAAACAAAACAAAACAAAACAAAACAAAACAAGGGGCCGTTCTGGGTTCCTGAATTATATACCAGGCCTAAAGCCTGGACAAAAGCAAAGAAAAATTTAAGTTAAACATAGTTTTTATTGCTTTAAACATTTCGTAAAGACAACACAAACCTGTCTAAGCAGCACACTCAGGCAAAAGTATCTTCACTACATTTAATGCCAACAATTCTGAAGGCATTCTTATCTTACCAATTTTCACACTAGATTTATTTGCCAAAGACTATCTCAGATCACGTGAACTAAAGGACATTTCAGTTCGTTTATATTTTTCTGAAAAATACTTGATCTAAATGCTTATGGTAGGTTTCTCAAACTCGATTAAATTTAAGTCAATTAAATTCTGGCAACATCATTAAAATACCTTTAAAAACTTTTCAAATATCTTATCCAGTTCAGCTGGAACAAACAACTATTTCCAGCAGTATTCAACTATTTAGGTAAAACAAGATAAAAATTTACATCTCAAAAGAATAAAACTTAGATCTATACATCAATATCTGCTGAGACAAAAAAAAAAGGGGGGGTATAAAAGCCGACTTGAGATAACATAGCTAGGAAAAAGCATCTTAAACAAGGTAAGGCTTACTATGTACATTTTAAACCAATACCCTTTTCATTGTAAGAGTTTCTAGTGACTTAGTCTTTCCTCTTTTACTGGTGTAGAGAGGTAGACTCCCTTGTAAATGAAGACTTTCTTTAAATATATCCTTTTTTTTTTTTTAAAAAAACAAAGGTTTTCAAAGTAACCAGCCAAATGGCAGACATGTGTATTTTGGAGACAGATTTTTTTGGTAAGGGGTGTTTTTAACTTAGCTTGTTTCTTTCTTTTTTTTTTTTTTTAAAGAGGGGGTTTCACCATGTTGGTCATGCTGGTCTTGAACTCCCGACTTCAGGTGATCTGCCCGCCTTGGCCTCCAAAGTGCTTGGATTACAGGCATGAGCCACAACGCCCAGCCCTTAGCTTGTTTCTTAATTAGATATCTGATTTAAGAATGGGATTCTTTAATGAATAGGGCAAAATATAACCCAGAGAAGCTTCCTGGAACATCTGTCCAAGGTCCCAACAATGCTGGTGGTTAACATAGAGATTACTATCAAAAGGTGGCATCCTGTTTTTTAATGTCCTGTTTGTTTGCACAAATAGCAACAGTTTTCTGGAAACTGCTATTTTGGGTGTCGCTTATTAAAGTAGCACCCAAGGGCAGGCCCACCAGTCATTCTAGGTTGTTGGTTGCCTTGGAGCTGCTGTAATTGCAAGGCCATTAATTTGTAGCTTCCCCTCAACCTCTCGGCTGGAATGCATAAGAAAAAACAAAACTTGAAATCAGTAACAGATTTATCATTCTTTCATGTGTGGGTCTGGTTGGTTGAGCAATCAATCCAACTAGGAAAACACTTTCAGAATAAATATCCTTCACTATTGCCCTGAACTCAAGATGTTGGCCTAGGCATAAGAGTGGTTAAAAAAAATACGCTAAATGAATCTGAGAGTCAAACTTTTATAAATACTCATCTAATTTTTTCAGTTTTTCCCTTTGGGGCATTCAAATCATCAAGTGAAAAAGATCAGCCTATTCAAAGTAACAGGGAAAGAGAGAGAGATTACAAGCCTTTATACACCAATTAAACATACATCTAAATGTTTCTGAAGCATTTGGGATTCCTTCTAATTTTAAATGTACTTCTTAAAGTGCAGTGTTGCTAATGTAGAATGTTTCACATAATGGTAACTGTAATTTTAAATTATCATTATTGTAACTTGTCGATCAGTTTAAAAATATACACAACCATGTGTAAGTTACCACAAATTTTAAAGCAGGCATGCAGATCAAACCAAATAATGGATTGGTGTGCAGACCACCCAAAAATAGAACCAAAAGAATATTCACCAGAAGGACAGTGCTCTTAAATGAGCAAAGACTTTCCGGGAAACACAAAAATAATTTTATAGGCCCAGCAGGGCAGCCTTATCCAGACTAGATCCTGAATAAAGTTAGGGAGCCCTACCAAAATAGGAATTAATAGGGTATATTAGGGTTATGCTAACTCCATAAAGTGAGTTGGTATGTGTTGATCTCTCCTGTATTTTCTGAGTGAGTACTTGAAATTATTTCCCCAATATTTGAATAGAATTCCAGAGTAAGCCATGTGGGTCTGAATTACAGAAAGGTTTTCAATAATGAGTTTAATGTCTTTAATACATATAATTTCCTCATCTATTAAATAGGAACAAAAGTAGTATACCCCTTTTGTAGGATTTTAGTCAAAATTGATTAGGTTAATATTTTTTAAGTTTCTATAAATTTTAAAAATACATATTTTAAAGTTTTTATAAACTTTAAAAATACATATTTTTTAAAACATATTTGCACATCATCTAACAAAGCTTCTATTAATATTTTAATGCTTTCCATTGAAGGTTTGATGCATATATTATTTAAGAAAATTAAAGTTATATGGATTGATATACTTCTTAAGACATTACATTTCTCATTTTGTCTTTATTATATATTACTTAGCTCAAGGATACCCCCATAATATGGCCTCTGTTAGCTGGAAAGTTATATCATATCTAATGCTTTTTAAGAAGCATTAATATGAAATTTCTGGGTTAGAGGTTGTGAGCATATTTATGCTTTTCTTATGAACCATTAAATTGCTTACTCAAAAGTTGCCCCCTTTACCCCAATTACTTACAGTACAATCTTTCCAATGCCGGATTCTAATATAATTTTCATTATCGCATATTTTGTCAGTAAACTAGAACATATTCTGATTTTAATTTTTGCATTTCTGAATGTGCGTGATATGGAACATTTTCCTCTTCTGTCACAATTGTGAATTATTTTTTCATTTAATTTTCCAACTTTCACGTGTGAATTTTTGTACATGATCTTTATTCATTTTTTTACAAATATGTGTGAGTTTTACATATTGATTTTTGTATACTGTAAGTTAATCATGTACTACTGGTTTTAATTGTGTTTTGGACATTTCAAAGTGTGTCCCCCCACCAGGTTTATTAAAATATTTAATAATTACTTCATGATTTCTTTTTCCTTTATGTTTCAAAAATTTGTATATATTCTTACTTAAATCCAATTTCCTATTGTATTTTTTATTTTTATTGCATACTATTTTTCATCATGTAATTATTAAGCCCACTAGAGATTTATTTGGATTTATAGTAAAAAGAAAAAAAACGATAAAATATTTTATTATCTTTGCTTAATAGGTGAGGAAACTTATTCCCAGAGAGGTTACCTGACTTAGTCAGGGTCACACAACTAGTAACTAGTGGAGCTGGGATGTTTACTCTAACTCTCCTGTTTGAAAACCCCTGACCAATCTTCTGACAGGCATATTGCCCAATCACCAATTTTCAATATTTTGGCCTTACTTTCTCAGTATAAACTTCTACATGACCATCTAAAGATCCCTCCATACTCTAAAATCTATCTACTGTTGTTCACTAATAGACTATACATCTGTGAAACAGACTACCCTAGGATCTACCAATAGAGAGTGAAGGGAGTTATAAGGTCATAGGCCTTCAGGATCCGTTAGAAAGTGTTGTAGGTTAAGCTCAGTATCATAAAAGTAGTTGAGAGAGGGTCTATTTTTTCCCTAATGGTGTGAAGACAATGTTTTTTTCTTTTTTGAGACAGGGTCTCACTCTGCAGCTTAGGCTAAAGTGCAGTGACATGATCTTGGCTCACTGCAACCTCCACCTCCCAAGTACAAGCCATCCTCCTGCCTCAGCATCCCAAGTAGCCGGGACCAGGTGTGTGCCACCATGTCCAGCTAAAAAGTTATTTTTTAAGTAACACTTGTTATTTACGCCAAGAATATTGTCAGGGTTGTGCTCACAGGCACCATTAGACCCTCAGCTCACTATTTCTACCAATATTAAACTATAATGTTACACTTTGCCTAATCTGAAGCAGTTTCTTACCTTGAAAGATCCAACTCAGATTCCATCAACACTAACCCTTCAACTCGGTAAATATTCTTCTCTGACTCTCTCCTTCTGTGACACTGTTAAGACTCTGCTATGGTGACGACGTCCCTTTCTTCAGCGAATTCTAATCTGCTCGGCTAATGGACACATTATCCGATGGTATTTGGGGGAGTTCAATACTGTCAGAAAACCTGTATTTTTTAGGTAGAACAGATAAACCATGGTTTGTATGGGGAAAAACTCTTCTGTTCAACTCCATGTTTCTTTCCTCTGGGCTCAGGTCATACATACATTGTATCTGGCTAAGGGGGAGAAGCAATTACCGATGCTCTGAAAACATACAGCGACAATCCGAAGAGGAAAAGAAGAACATTTTATCCATGACCGTCTTGAAATCTATGTGGAACACAGTCAGTAGCAAAGTTTTCTCATCAGGTAGATTATTTGTGCCCTTGAAAAAGTATATAACTGTTTAATTGTTCAAAGACACATACATTAAAGTAATATGCCATTCACCCATTTAATTTGTAAAGAAGAAAATACCTAAGCATCTCCTCCCCAAAGAGGGGATTATCTTTAGTATGATTAAGTATTAAAACAATGCCAGAAGACTAAAGTAGAAGGAAGATGGATGGACTTAACATACTGTAACATAAATACTCTGAATAATAAAATATCTGTAAATACTTACAAGGGGGTGGACCAAGAGGGAGGGGGTATAAAGAGAGAAATCTGTTCCAAACAGAAGAAACATTTTCTCACTGGCAATTTTTAGAATTGCCAGCACCTGATGATAATGAAAAGCAAGCCAACTTTCAGTTGGTTTTGAGTTTTATAATTGCTTTTACGATATGGAAAATTCACAGCTTTGTTGCCTGCACTGTGGCTTAGCAGGATAGTCATAGCCTCATGGATTATATTAATTTTATTATTACTTCTGATTAATATTTTAAATTCTTTTAAAAATTTAGCTTGCTATTATCCTGTGTGGTTAAAAAATTGCTGCAAAAATGAGGTGATTTAATACTTTAAGAATATGATGCAAATTTGATTTATAAAATATTACCAAATTATAGCTGTATGGGTGCTTGGAAAATAGACAGACAGACAGACAGATGATAGATAGATAGATACACACATTAGGGTTCAGCAGGCAAAGTATAAACCACAGATATTTCTTTGATATGATGGAAGATAATTACAAATAGTCTATGAGTTACTTAGCATTGGGCTTTGGGTACAGGATAAAAAAAGAAAGATTGGATTATTGATTTACTATTAATAGGTAACATTTAGTAAATATTTACCATGTTCTAGATATTACTAAGCCTCTTTCACGGGTTGTCACACTCAAATATCTCCACAACCCACTGAAGTAAGAATAAAATTCTCCTCCAAAAATTATAGTAAGTTGTCCAAGATCATACTGGCAGAATATAGTGAATCTACTGCTCACCCCTAGGAGTTTAACTACAGAGTCACTGCCCATAACTGCTACACTGCACTGCTCCTCAGTTTAGAAAACTCTTCTCAATATTCACTAAAGGATCTAACTATGTGGGAAAGTTAATTTTTACATATTTTAAACTTTCACCATTAGAGCAGAGTGGTGATTCACTCATTCACTAATTCAGTATTTATTGAGCCTTACTTCTGATTGAAAAAGTGATCTGAATATAAAGAGGAGGGGATATTTCCAAAATATGTTACATGTTATAATGGGTAGATGCTACAAGAATAAAGGAGGGGAGGGGGAAGCAGCAACTACTGAAAATTCAATGAGATAACGAAGTCATCAAAAGGAATCAAAACGAGTGCAACACTGAAGAACATATTAACAGTTAAACAACTAGATGACAGTGAAGAGAAGGAAAATGGAAGAAGCAACAATCCAGTCAGGAAAATCAGTACAGAAGTGCATGGGAGATGACAGAGTTCAGGGGAGGAAAAAGAGGATGCCATTATTATTGGAACACAGGCTTAAGTATTGGGAGGACAGGTAGGCAAAAGCCACAGTATCAAGAATATTCTGTATCATCCTGAATAGATTAGACTTTATTTTGGAGGGCCTAGCAATACAATGAAAATTTCTCCTAAATGGAACATCACTATCATAACTTCATACTAAAACTTAATCCTGGTAACAGTGCAGATTTCAGATGTGAAGTGGTGAGGTAGAGAGCAGACTAGATTCAGGAGTATCAGTGATGTGGCCACAATAATCATCCAGGAGAAAGGCCAAGTACATGAGCAAAAGTGATGACATGAGGGATGGAAAGGAAGCAGATGAGTAAGACAGGGGAAAACGCAAATGGCTTGGGATTTTATTCTAGAAAACAGTACAGGTTGAGCAGACAAAGAGACATCTCTGACTGACTTCTTGAATTTCAAACTTGGATACTTGAATGGTAGTTAAATCCTCTCGAGTGGCTTTACCATATTTATAGCCCTTTCACAGGGTCAAATACATGACTATAAATTGTGATCTGGATGGTATTTTCTATTCTGTGAGGCTGTGTTCTGCCTGATACTCTTTTCCAGGATTTGGGTAGAAGCAAAAGACATAAAAATAGTGACTCTTCTTTCTCTTACTAACAGAAGAACGTTTCTAAAACCACTTTTTTAATTCAATGAAAAATTCAAGTATATCTTTTAAAACTCCAATCGATATAGTTTGACTGTGTCCCCACCCAAATCTCATCCTTAGCTGTAGTTCCCACAATCCCCATGTGTGATGGGAGGGGCCCGGTGGAAGGTAACTGAATATTGGGGGTGGTTATCCTCATGCTGTTCTCGTGATAGTGAATAATCATGAGATTTGAATGTTTTATAAGGGGTTTTTCACCCCACTTTGCTCAAACTTCCCTTTACTACTGCCATGTGAAGAAGGATGTGTTTGCTTTCCCCTCCATCATGATTGTAAGTTTCATGAGGCTTCTTTAGCCCTGTGAAACACTGATTCAATTAAAATTCTTTTCTTTATAAATTACCCAGTTTCGCGTATGTCTTCATAGCAGCGTGAGAATAGACTAATACACTAATCTCTGCCAAAATGACCCTAGATTAGCTGAGAGTAGTGGAACTATATAATTATGAAGGATTTCAGCCAGCAACATTCTCCAGAAAAGTAGCAGGCAGAAAAAAACTTCCTACAACATGCTGGTTACAAATAGTTTTCCTCCTTCCTCTCCCCATTCAGGTGCAGACAGAAAATTTTTTTAATTAAATATCTGGGCCCACAAGCAGATGTTTTGTTGCTCATCATGTAAAAAAAGAAAAGTGTTACTAAATTAAATTTTAAAAATCTGCTAAATATTTCAGAGAGAAGTATCACTACATAATATTATTCACAAAACCCTTTAAAAGTTTGTATTTCTTGCTAAATATATTTTTAAAACTTTTTTACTGGGACTAAAGTCTGACAGAAACACTTGTATTTATAATGAAAAAGAGAACGTGCATAATTTCATGCTTTTGAATAAAGACTGATAATGTACATATAAACAATAAAAGTGATGGCAAGAGGAATGGAGAGGCGAATATTTTCCCAAGCACAAACCCATAATCTAGAAATCCATGAAATTAGTTGAATAAGCATTACTCTAAACAAAGTTTGTAATAATTACATAATTACATACATGTGAAATATCAATAAAGAGATTTTCTTTCTCTCTCTCTCTCTCTCTCTCTCAACAATGACTATCCTAAAAGAGCATTAGTCATTGGCTTAGAGAATGTATTTGAAAATCCAAACTGTCTCCATTTATTTCCCAGTTTTAACTCTTACCAGCTGATAATCCTGTGAAAATTTATTGACTTCCCTGAGCCTCATCTTCCTGAACCTGACTGAAAAGTTGAGATTATAACAGCTTCCAAAAGATAGGACTGTCACATGGATTGAGTGACATCATATATGTAATGCTGCAAAATGCTGTATAAATACTAGCTATGACAATCATAATCATAAATATATTATTAATCTAAAATGAAATCTAATTGCCATTCCAAAGTAGCAACAGTGTTTTGTATGCCATAAAGGTAAATTCCATATAAGAAAATTATGACAGAAGAAAAATTAACCATAGTATTTTTTAGTTTGAAATAACAAAAATCTAACTTTGATGGTCAAGAGGACTGTTATTCAGTTCAAAGATCACTAGATCCAGAATCAAAACAAATTCATTCATCAATCTCTATTTCTCTCTCTTACTCTGAATCTTCCCCTCCTTGCTCTTGTCTCCACTTCCCATGTTTTCCCTTTATATCCTTGACAGGTTTTCTATAGGTTTTACCAGGGACTTAAAGCTCTATCCAAGAAAAGTAAACACCCTCACTTGGTGCTGCTTGTGTCACCTGTCCACCTCTGAATTAATAGCTCTGCCTGGGACAGAGAGGAGATGGAAGCCTCTAATTGTGTAGGCAATGTTAGATTGAGTAGAGGTCTTTTGATTGACAGCTCCACCGTATTTACCCAGATCATTAATGGATGTTCTTAAAAAGAAAGAATGTTTACCTCAAAGGCATGTGGTGATGCCAGTGCCCTAAAGGAAAAGTGAAAAGCAAAGATGGAATTTAACTTTTGTTCAGACACCAGCATCAACCAGACTGGTTATATATACTGGGATTTTGCCAGGACTCCTTGATGGGTAGCATCAAATTGGTATACCTGTACCCTGCTATAAACATTTACAATTTTGATATGTTTTTACACTCAACTGAATTAGTGTACTAGCCTTTCATTCATTTTGCTGCTTCTTATGTATTACATTCTAGTAACAATCTAGGGATGATATTTTACACAGAAGTATTATATTTTAATACAAATATATGGAGGGATGAAAAAGGCTTTAGTAAGTCTGGTGACAAATGCATCTATATAAGTTTTAGAGCATGTTATATTTACTAAAAATGAACTATTAAATTAAAAATTTCAACCACTTGGTCCAAGTGATGGATTAATGCCAAGGTCAGTGTAAGAAGGTGATGATTAGAAAACTCTTACACTATCTTTTGATATTTAGAAATTTATTGTCATTTGAAAAAATGGTAATAAATTCAACGACTATTTATTAACTATTTAACATAAACAAGATATTACTAGTAAGTTATCCAAAGAATTCTCCTTTTGGCCTTTTCTAGCAGGCTGGTTAGTTATTAGGATGAAATTGTTCACTTAATTGACAAATTTATCTTAATTGGTTAAGTTGGGGTCATGGCCGAGGTAATACAGACAAAATGTATTAATATTAAAATATATATTTACTCAAATACTGTTATTTACTTGTTATTTGACATTAGGCATATATCTTTGCTTTGTGAACATTGTTTTTGTCCTTCTATGTGGCAAGAGTAATAAAACCACAAGTTACTCTGAGGATGAAGCATGATTGTAAGTTAGTACATAGAAGCATGATTGTAAGTTAGTACATAGAAGTATGACTGGTTCTCCTCAATTCAAATAGCTTAGGCTGCACAGGTGGATTCATGAAGCCAAGATATATGACATTTTGAAACATGAAGAACTAATAAAACTTTTTAAAACCCAATTACTATTTGAAAATTAATTTACATTTTAATACCTTTCTATTTGAATTACATTTTTAGGAATATTTTTGTTTTTCTATTACCTAGCCAATATAAACTAATACAAGAAATTTTTACTCCAACTGTGCTTATAACAGGTGGTCAGGATTTTGCCTCCCATGTGGTTCTAAATTTAACCAATACTTCTCTAACACGAGCAGTAAAAGCATATTATTTTGTGAGCTTTGTCAAATTTTGAAAATGCAACAAACTGTTTCTTCAACAGAAAATTAAATCTAAATATAATACCCTTATTGAATTTCCTTGGAAACATCGACAGTGATTTTTCCACCTTCTAACTTCATCATAGCAAAATGAGTGTACTTCCAAGTTTGCAAATATGTCACTGATATTATAAAATATTTCTGAAATGGTAAGATAGACACTCTGCATCTATTTTTTATTTATTCCAAGAAGCATAATTATTAGCTAGCAATTACTAGTTTCCGTAAGTAAATCCTTTCTTGAAATCAGTTATAAATTCAATGAGTTAATTCTACCAATACAAGAGTGGACTAAAACACGATCTCTATTAAATATTGATAATTTGAATTTTTTTTTCACCTTTAAAGTTTTGTCTCCATAATGGAGAACAGAAGAAAGAAGGGAAGAAAGTGACTGTCAGGATATCGAATCTAAGTTGTCTGAGGCCTTGTTGAGTTTCTTGTTTTAACTACAGATCCTCTGTTCCACCTTCTCACATTTATGAAGTCTCCCAAAAAGATATATGTGCAAGGAACAAGTTAACGCAGATGTATATATATTTTTATCATTAACTGAGATGTTGGTCCCAAAACCCAATATAACTTCCAAGCCAATACAACTAGACTGAAATGAAAATCACTGGAATCTCATATTTAAAAAGAAGGTAAGCCAAGTGCGGTGGCTCACGCCTGTAATCCCAGCACTTTGGGATGTCAAGGCAGGTGGATCATGAGGTCAGGAGTTCAAGACCAGCTGGGCAAGCATGGTGAAACCCCATCTCTACTAAAAAATAGGAAAATTTGCTGGGTGTGGTGGCACACACCTGTAATCCCAGCTACCCAGGTGGCTGATGCAGGACAATTGGTTGAAGCCAGGAGGTGGATGTTGCAGTGAGCCAAGATAGCACCACTGCACTCCACCCTGGGTGACAGAGTAAGACTCCATTTCAAAAAAAAAAAAAAAAAAAAAAAGGTGGTCCCAGTTCAACTTGCTAAGCTACTTGCACAGAATTCCGAGAGAGAGAATTATGGTATTTGAAAGAAAACTGTGAAATTCAAGAAGAGGTTAAATAAAATCCAATGGCCTACTGTCAAAGAACGCTCTTCCATTTTTTACACTAACAATCTCCTTGTCCAACATGATGGATCTTGGATGAACCCATCTCTAGTAACACATCTCTTAATTGAGGGTAGAGAAAAGAAAAGACATCTGAGTATTTCATAGTGAAAAAGTCTGCTTTGATAGTAATTATGTTGTTAAGTGGTTCAGAAGAACAACTAGGTCTCAATTAACCAAGAGAAGAATATAAAATCTCTGCGCATAAAATTTGCAAATGTTTCTATGAACTGTGTGAAAACAAATGACATGAGAATATTTATTCCTTAGAGGTTTCAATTAATGCCTTTTGAGGTTTCCTCTACAACATCACGAAATAAATCAGGAAAATATTTTTCTTACATTTTTCTCAGCTATTTATATGGACTCTCCACTAAGCTGAGAAATCTTCTTCCCTATGCTGCATGTTAGAATATGTTCCTGTATAATGGAGACCACAACGAGCAGAATTCCCTGGCTTCCGTATTGGTGAATATCATTAAATAAACATGTATTGTTTAAATCTAATGGGATTTGAGAATTGTAACTCTGCATAACCTAGCCTATGCTGACTATATACATAGAGAAACAAAGAATATAAAGAGTAAAGTCCAATTACCACAGGATAGCATGTTCTGCATTTTTTCACCCCATGTAAAATTTAACCATATTAACCCCTCTCAATAAATCCCTTGATCCTAGAGAGAAATTAAGTTTTTGCAAAATATAGGTTAAAAAAACCTTGAAGTACTTTTTATTTTATTCAAATTAAACCAGAGCGATATTATAAAGAGACCCAATTGGGGTGTAAGTTTGTTCATTACTATTTGGACCCAAGCTTCCCTCATCTGGAACTGATCTAACCTTTTAAGCATATCCAAAGTTACATTATGCAAACTGCAAGTCTGATGTGTTTCCATTTTCCAAAGCTCCATACAGACAAAAGGGAACGCAAGGAAATCACAGTCCAACACCATGAAATATAGAAAACACAACTGATCGGAGAATCAATTTTGATGACTGCAGCATGACTCTCTACAGACCAATTCAACCGTTACAGAAAATTCAAGCTAAAATAGTGTGTCTCCAAATCTCTTTCAGTTAGCATAAATCTGGGCTGCCTCTAGGTCTATCTTAAGATAGCATTTTCTTAAAAAATAACACCATTTTAGCATCTTTTTTCTTAAAATGGTATGAAATGAGGGAGGCTACAAATACACAGTGCACTAATATTTTATTCGTCTGTCTCTGAATTCCATATACAGTTTAGGTTCTCGTCTACAGCAACACTGTAGTTCTCTGTCACTGATTATAAAAGAGAAAGTGTTTTTTTCTTTTCTTGGAAATGAAGAGAAAAAAGTAAGATAAAGGGAAAAAATCTTCCTGAATTCAGCCTTGACATGTGTCAGTTAAATTAGGCCACTTATTCAAAGTACATCCTTGTTCACAGGGACAGATATCTCTAACTAGGGAGCTAAAAATAAGACATTGCTATTAAATATGCTTTCTTACAGAGCATCACTGAAATACCTTAGTCATTTTGCTTTACTCTCTGACTTTATACACAAATGCTTAATTATTAGCATATACACATGGAAACACACAAGTGCACTTGTGTAAGAGTTCAGAAATCACTGCTTATACAAAGAACAAACCTACATCAGTATCAGCAAGCACGTGGTTGAAGATCTTAGAGAAATTGAAGACAGAGCCAAATTTATGAATTTGTGTGTCCTACCTACCATTTCTACTCAATGATGAATGAAATTGCAAAAACGAGTCAGAAAAAGACCACCACAATCGTGTAATCTTTTGGAGCCAGTTCCGTAACATCTACAAGTATCTTACCATCAACAAATAAACAAATGAAAAACCAGTAACCTTCACACTGGAGTTTTTAATGCTTTCTGCTAAACGATTGTCAGAACTAGATCCATACCAGCCAGAGAAAGTTGTGAAGACAAAGTAATTTCCTATGAGATATTAATCACTAAATTGTGGCTGCCCCTAACTTTTCAGAGTCCCTTCTGTTCATTCCTCATGGAATATTAGCCAACAAATCAGTGGCTGACACCAGCTATGCCTTCAAGCTGAAGACAGATAGAATTGCCCAAGATTTTGAATGACTCCCAGATGCTAAATGGGTGAAGATAATAATGGGCATAATAGCTAATGCCTGTCCCATTATATGTATCCCCTTTGTGACTCTACAGGAAGTTATAAACAGAATAAACAAATACTTCTTCACTATAGTTGATACTTGGACAACTACTCCCTTAAGAAACATTCCTGGAGAACTAATTTATAGTTAACACTAGTCCCCAAATATTTTTAAGATTAACAGGTAGACAACTGATGATTTATTAGCTAGGGTATCATAACTTATTTTATTCTTTACCATTTCCTTCACTTTTTTTTCCCAAATAAGATAGCAAAAACATTTAAAAATTCACGTTTCCAACTACGATTTAAATTCCCACATTTGATAGCTGAGACAGTCATGAAGTAGTTTAAGCAAAATAACAGATGACAGTAGTTTTATTTAGCTCAGTTATTTGTAGACATAATTCTCAAATTTGAAAGCTTGGTGGTTAAATTCCACAGTTACTCTACAGACAATTTTGAGACAAATTCATTATTAATACTGAGAAAGATTCATGAACAGAAACAGCTACAGTTTTTCACCTGGCCAAAAATGTTTGATTTATAGCCTCACAGGTAAGCACATTTAACACTAGACTTAAGTTATTCAGCTTTTAGAAAGCACTAGAAATGATACATTTTCCTAATAGGTTTGAATGCGTTCTCACATTTTTTTCATGCACTGGATATGACAAACCAGTCACACTAATATACTGTAGCACTAAAGTAGTGCTTCAAATTAAACCATTAAACATATACGTTTTTAGTATCATATGAAAGGATTCACAACTTATGTTAATGGATACGTATTTCTTGAAGTTCATCAAATGGAGATTTCTAACAAAACTTCTAATATAAAACTCAATATTGCATCCCAGCATATTACACATCCAAACTTTGTACTTGTCATAAATATATTATCTTTTTCGCCAAAACATTAACAACACTATGGTAGGCTATGTTATAAAATTATAAATATAAAAATTTATATTAAAATATAATCAGTAAATATTAATGTATTATGAAGATAAAATGTCTTCTGGGGTATTTATTTTCTCTAAAATTCAAACTCATGACTGTTTTCAGAAATGTTTTTACTCAGTCCTATTGAACAGCAACCCTAATCTTGGAAGACATTCTGCAAAATCTCTATTTAAGAACACTGAATTCAAAATAGATATAGCTGACATCATGTGATATGTGTGTATGTTGTGTTTGTGTGTATGTGTATGTGCAAGTTGGTTTGTTAAAATGACTTATGTTTGTTTTTATCTAATATTCTCCAGGATTAAGAGAAAAAAAATTGAACCAAAACTGCCTATGGTATTAATTCTTTTGTATTGATTTGATTTATACATTTAAAAAAATAAATCAGTATACAGTCAATTAACAAGACCAATATTCCCGCAAATAGTACAGCTTAATGTATAACATTCTACCTAAAGTTCTGTCGCTCCTTCATAACACTTGACATTATTGTTGTCAAACCCCATATGTTATATACCTTTATTTTTATTGAGGTGTATACCATATTTTGATACACACAATAAAATGATTATTACAGTCAAGCAAATTCACATATCCATCACTTTACATAGTTACCTTTATTTTTTGGTAAGAGTAGCTAAAATCTACTTTTACCAAAAAATAAAGTAGCTAAAATCTACTCTTAGAAAATTTTCTGTATACATTAAATGTAGTCCTCAAGCTGTATATTAGATCTCTACTTTTTATCCTACCTAACTTCAAGTTTGTAGCTTTTGTCTTACATCTCACCATTTTTTTTTTTTACTTTTATTTTAGGTTCAGGGGTACAGTACATGTGCAGGTTTCTTATATAGGTAAAGTGCATGTTACAGGGTTTGGTGTACAGATTCTTTTGCCACCCAGGTAATAAGCATGGTACCTATTAGGTAGTTTCCTGATCCTCACCCTCCTCCCACCCTCCACTCTCAAGTAGGCCAGGGTGTCTGTTGTTCCCTTCTTTGTGTCCATATGTACTTGATATTTAGATCCCACTGGTAGGAACATGCAGCATTTGGTTTTATGTTCCTGTGTGAGTTTGCTTATGATAATGGCTTCCAGCTCCATCCATGTTTCTGCAAAGGGCACAATCTGGTTCTTTTATATGGCTGTGTAGGATTCCATAGTGTATTTGTACTACATTTTCTTTATACAGTATACCATTGCTGGACATTTGGGTTGATTCCATGTCTTTGCTATAGCATCTCACCATTTTCTCCTCTTCACATCTGGTAACCACTATTCTACTCCCTGTTTCTATGTATTTGACATTTTTAGGTTCCACATACAAGTAAGGGATCATGCAGCATTTCTCTTTCTGTGTGTGGTTTATTTCACTTCACATTATGTCCTCCAGGTTCATCCATATTGTCCCAAATGACAGTACCTTTTTTCTTTTGTTTTTAGACTGACTCATGCTTTGTTGCAGGGCTGCAGTGCAGTGGTGCAATCTTGGCTCACTGCACCCTCTGCCACCTAGGTTCAAGCAATTCTCCCACCTCAGCCTCCTGACTAGCTGGGATTACAAGCACATGCCACCACACCCAGCTAATTTTTGTATTTTTAGTAGAGATGGGATTTCGTCCTGCTGCCCAGGAAGGTCTCAAACTTTTAGCCTCAAGTGATTGGCCTGTCCTGGACCCCCAAAGTCCTGGGATTACAGGCATGAGCCACTGTACCTGGACTTATCTTCTTTTTTAAAGTATAATATTGCATTTATAGACCAACCACAATTTTTAAACTGATTCATCCCTTGATGGATCCTTAGGTTGTTTCCATACCTTGACTACTGTGAACTACACTGCAATGATCGTGAAAGCAGCTATCTCCATGAGGTGCTAATTTAGTTTCATTTGGGTTTACTGGGTCATATAGCACAGTTTTAATTCTTTGAACACTCCCCGTGCTGTTTTCCATAATGGCTGTACCAATTTATATTCCCACCAACAGTACACGAGTCCTTCGTGTCCTTGCTAACGCTTGTTATCTTTCGTCTTTTTGATAAATAGCCATTCTAACAAGTATGAGGTAGTATCTCATTGTGATTTTAACTTGCATTTTTCTAATGAGAGGTGACGTGAACCACCTTTTCATAAAACTGTTGGCCATTTGCATGTCTTCTTTGAAAAAATGTCTCTACTTAGGTCCTTTGTTCATTTTTCGATTGGGTTGGTTTTCTTTTGTTGTTTGCTATTAAGTTATATAAGTTCCTCATGAATTTTGGAGGTTAATCTATTAAAATTCTGTATTTTAAAATAAAATGAAACCCTAATAATTGTGGTCTGAGTAATATACAAAAGGTTGTAGTAATGGAGAATGGAATTGAAGTATTTAAAGGCTAATAGAAAATATTTTAATATTTTGTAGGCTTAGATGAACATTTTAGCCTCTAATTGTAAATTTTAAAATTATATAAAAATAATGATTCTTACGATTTAAAATGTTTTTGGTAATATTTAACATTCATGATATATTAAGTAACTTAAGAAGTACTTAAGAAGATGGTCTTATAAAACTATATAAATTAGCGTAGGGTAATAATCATGCTCTTTATTTTTTGTATTTTATGATCTTTTGACCTCTTGGGGGTCTTGTGGGTCAATGAGAAGCTGCCCCTCTCCCAGGGCTAATTTCCAGAGTTAACAAACAAATACCCTGTGAGCATGCCTTTCATAGACAAACCAACAAATTCAAAGTCCATATTCTAACTACCTCCTTTATCTAACTCTCTTACACCAAACCAGTATTTCCTCTGCCCTAAGTCACCCTAGGGCCAGGTGCTGAACAACTGGAGCTCTCCCTGTATCCTAGAGTCCACTGAAGTTATCCAACTATCCTATGTTTACTCAAATTTACCTCTCTGCATTAGTTCATTTTCACGCTTCTATAAAGAACTACCTGAGACTGGGTAATGTATAAAGAAAGAGGTTTAACTGACCCAGTTCCACATGGCTGGGGAGGTCTCAAGAAACCTACAATCATGGTAGAAGGTGAAGGGGAAGCAAGGAATCTCTCACATGGCAGCAGGAGAGACAGGAGGATGTGGGGCGGACTCACCACACAGTTGTAACCATCAGATCTCATGAGAACTCACTATCACAAGGACAGCATGAGGGAAACTGCCCCCCATGATCTCATCACCTCCCACCAGGTCCCTCCCTCAACACATAGGGATTACGATTCCAGACCAGATTGAGTGGGGACACAGAGTATCACTACCTCATTCATATTTTTTCATGGAAATCATCATAAATGCTCTGGGCCATGGTTTCCCTCACTCTGCCTCCTGAATGACTCTGGGCCTTCCCCATGTGGCCCTGTGTGGTGTGGCATGCCCGCTCTTCCTGGAGACTATGAGTAACAAAATTTCCTTGAGTGGCATTAATCTCACTGCATTTCAGTAAGTCACCTGTATAAATTAAATCCTACTTACAATCAAAACAGGTAGTAATACCAATGATATATTATAAAAGAAATATAACTTATTTCTGAGTTTGCTTTCCTTCTAGTAAAGATTCTGTTAATACAGTTTTTGTGCATATTATGTAATTTGTCAGTATACCTCTCCTGATTAGTCTCTGAACTGTTCTTTTTCTTCTCACCAATTTGTCTGTTGTTCCTATCATTTGTTTCCCACTACCTATTAATCTATACTTATTCCATATGCTTGCCATTCTCTGTATGCTGTTTTTCTCATTTATACTCCCTAATTTACTCAAATTCATATATTTACCTAGTCTGTGACTTCCTGAGAATAAAACTAAATTAAAATTTTATCAAGCTTATAACCTGTGAAAAGTCAAAGTCTAAATGGATAGGTGTTCAGTGATTAAAGGTAATTATATTGCAAAAACATAGCAATTTTATTCAATTGAACAACTCCCTATGCTTTTGTGAATTAGTCTCTAAGGCAGTCTCAAAAGAATCAGAACTCTCATATTCAGGACATCATTGTACGAGTCAAAAATTTAAAGCTGTAGATATTATAAACCAAGTATTTCTTACTTGCTATACTGTGTTACTATCACTATTGTAATATTTATTCATTGCATTTATCAGTGCACTTGAATCTTCTTTTTCCACTAACTTGAAAGCCCTAGCATGAAGAGACTTCTGGAAAAGACTAGCTAGGGTTTATAATCCCCCATAATCTAATCCCTACTAAGTACTCAGATACTGAAGAAATTAAAAGCCAGGGGTTTATCCTGAGCAGATTAATCAGAGATGAGAAAAATGCCTCTTGTTAAGACCTAAATATTTTAATGTCTTCATTATAACTTCTTTCCATTTTCATTTCTCAGAACAAGGCAGATTGATGAAAACAAGATAATTTTGAAGAAAATATCAGAGTAACACAATGGGAAGATACAGGTATATATTACTAGAGTCTCTGTCTTTTCTCGGTTCATAAAGATATTGACTAGAGAAATTCTTGAATCTGGCTTAAGTTAGATTGCCTACACATCCCTAGCACATTCTATCACACAAATGACAGTTTATGCTTAATAAAAGAGGCCACTTATTTAAAAGCTGATTATTTGAGAAACTCTTTCACCTAATTCCCTGTTAAAATGAAAATAGAAAGACTAGGCATTTACAAATCATCAAAGGAATGCATTTCTGCTTTCAAAAGGGAGGGTAGGATGTGACCCACCTTTCCTCATATATCCTCCCAATTGAGTCCTAAAAACTGAGATGTATAAGTATCTTTAACAAGTATTTTCCCATGGGTATAAATGTTGCCCCAGAGAATATGAAGAGGGCAAGAACAATGGCAAGCTGACTCAAAGTCAGGCAACCTCCACCCCATGTTGCTTTGCCTATGCGGCTGCACACATTGCTTCCTCTTAGAGCAACGTTATGTTATTGGCATTCAGAGAACAGGCCCACAGATAATTATCCAAGAAACAGGGCAGTTTTTTTTTTTCTTTTGGAAGGCGAGATAATAGATGTTTAACCCCTGCTGTAATTATGAAGAGTCTTTCCTTATGCTATTTCTAAGCTGAGTGGAAAAAGATTTTATTATGACTTGACTATTGATAACAATGATAAACTACTGATAAATTTATCCTTAATATCTATCTTGCTTTATTAGAATAATTAGTATAAAAACTAAGAATTTTCTTGTTATAGGTGGCTAGTACAGATTTTCATTTTTTAAAGAAATGAAGTTTTATTTCTATATTAGTAACGTGATCAATATAAATCTTTAAAATCCAGTGTGTACTTTGAATGACAGCACCTTTCAGTTCAGACTCGCTAAAGTGCCCGGTCACCATATGCAGCTAGTACACAGCATAGCTAGCTCTGCAGAGTTACAAAATTCCATCAGAAGAATTCATTTAGAATTATATACAGATGACAGCAAAAATGAAAAAAGAATTAAGTAAATTTCTTGTAGATTTTGCTTAAGAAGCTAAGTTTATCATTTATACTATGTATAATATTGACAGTTTTTAAAAACTTTCCCACATCCATCTTTTAGAGTACTTACTACCACTTAAGTGAGTTAATCTAGAAAGAATTCAATCATGTGGAATAATCAGTATAGGTAAGTTGCCACCTACTAAGTGCTTTTTACTGTCAGCCTGAATCTTGGCACCGTGAACACCAGTCTCTGTAATTTTGCACTTAGGGGTTTTCCAATTGGATCAGTTTCATAAATTAAATATTCCATTCCTGATCTTTCCACCCACAGTTACTCAGCTAACCCAAACCTGAGATTTGTTCTCAGTAAGCCAAAATTTTTCCTTCTCTGCCATTCTTGAGAGGAAATTCTTATTAGAAATGATTATTGGTTAAGTTTCCCCTTCAATATCTACTGCTTATTAATCTACATCAAAGCAGCCTGAGCAAAGTCATTTTTACTCAGCAGCAGATTCAGGCTGATCCAATGTACTGACTAAGCTGGCAGCTGCTCAACTGAGATTTGAAGAATCAAAGAAACCCTCAATGGTTCCTGGTTGTCTCGTTTCAAAAAACTATGCAGGACTGTTGCACAGGTACATACATGGCAATGTGGTTCGCTGCCTCCATCTCCCTGTCACCTATATCTGGCATTTCGCCCCATGTTATCCCTCCCGACCTCCCCACCCCATGCTGTCCCTCCTGTAGCACCCCCCAGCAAACCCCAGTGTGTGATATTCTAGAGAAGAAATTAAAGAGATTTCATGCCTTCTTGTGATGTTGCAATTAAGGACAGTGATGGTCAAAACAACTTGTGAGAGCACTGGCGGCCCGGAATAGGTATGGGGACACAAAAGGGAGGTGCAAATAAATAAATAAAGGAATAGGATTATTTCATAATTTTCAAGTAGATCTGAATTTAGAGATGTTTGAATATATTTATTTCGTTTATTGATCTGTTCTACTTTATAAACTAGTAAGCTAGATTCTGATATCCCTAACAGGGAACTTATCAAAGAATTAAATAAGGTAATTTTTATCACACATTCAAAAAGTGAAATAATTAAATATACTTTAACCTTGTCTTATTTTGCCAGTGAAGTAACCCAATATTTGCTATTTAGAAAACTGGATATTTCTTTCCTCTACAACTTTCAAAGGAAATAGTCTCTTTTAAAATTTTTCTTCAAGGAGACTGAATACCCCACTTTTGCAAAATGTTCAGTCCTCTCTTAAGGTATAATTTTACTGTGTCAGCAACTGTAATTTGTTCCAGAGAACTAATTGAGAGGGTCTATTGTGAGATTTTAAATACATTCTTAATGGTTTCTAAGTCCTCTTGTGAACTACATTAGTGTGAAATGTTATTTATTTAATCTAATAAAGCCATTACTCACAAAAGGAAATGTACAACTCCCTCTCCTCAGATAACAAGAGCGAGCTTCTAGGGTAAAGAACAGAACAGAGCTGTTATTTATGGGTACAGATTAGGAAAAAAAAACTGAATGAGTTGAACTTCCTCTCCCATGCCTACACTCAGAAAATGGAATCCAGAGAAGAATTAGTTATCCAAATTCCTTTTTACAGGGTGCCTTTCCAGTGAACTCTCCTCTTCAGTAACTCCACAGCTGCTCACGCAAATTAATTTTGCAATGAAAGGTTTTTTAGGAAAGTGCTGAACTGCAATGCAGGCTGCTGTGGATTCCTTTCTTTTTCACTTACACAAGAGGCACTGTCCTGGAGTGATGATATGTGGGCTATAGAGGTATGTCCATGAATTTGAACATGCTGCTCAAAAGAGCATCTTTATGGGGTAAAAGCATACTGATGATTTATTCTGTTTCTTTAAGGGAGTTATTATACGTATGGTTGTGGATGTACAACAGAAGGTAAAATCTACACCAAGTAAGATGACGCAGTTAAACCTACGCTACAAAATCTGGTAAGTGCAAATTCTAACTTGGCCACTTGCTAGCTGGGTGAGAGCAACCACCATTCTTTTCAGGCTGTTTTATGTATTAAGGTATGTGATTGTCACAAAAGCCTTTGATACTATTATTCTTCTTCATTTGAATGGTGAAGAAACTGAGGCATAGAGAACATAACTGTCTCACAGCTGGGAAACAGTGAAGACTGGTTTCAATGTGAGCAGGTTACCACACAATGTCGGCTCTTAGCAAACATGTGGCTCAAGCAACAGAGACTTTTGACTCATTTTTTTACCTAACCTGTCTTTTCTTTTTCCTCATCTACAAAACAGAAATAAATATGTGACCCACCTCATGGAGTTAAATGAGATCATGAATGTAATAAATTGAGCACAATGCCCGATACTCAGCAAACACTCACTAAATTAGCTTTACCAAACACTTGCCTTTCTTACAGTCTCTAGAGAACAATATATCTCTATATGTTAATTAGACAAGACAGTTAAATCTGTTTATTGGCCCAGACCTTCACAGCATTTCACCTTAACATAGTTGAAGAGCATCTCAAGCAAGTGTCATGTGATATTTCAACTGTCAGCCCTTATCATTGCATCTGATGGTAAAACTGTCAACAGGCTATGTGAAATGATTAATAATGTGACGAAGAATGAATCCATGCTCACAAGCACGGACTAAAGCCCTTTAACAGGTGAAATGATTGCTGGGACTTAATATCTCTCCCATCTGAATCAGGAAGCTATTCAAAGCAACCTAGATCTTCAGGTGGCAATGTTAAAATACGCTGGCCTAAGTCAATACTCTGACCACATGAATTCTGTTGAGTGGGCTGACAGGATTGCATACAGATTTATGTGCACCCACTATGCCACTTGTAGCAGACAAATGATACGCAGTGGGGAAAACAAGTTGCCCTATAAATACACTGTGAGAAGTTATTATTGGCGTAAATCTCAAGAAGCATTTAGTTAAAGACACTGGGTTTTACACTGGGTAGTCCTATGATTTTGGGGGGAAAAGTGTCAAGACCTAAGATATGTGTATATATGTATATATTTAAAGGCACCTAACATATGAGACAATAAAAATATTGTTTTATAAGATAATTCATTCCAAAACTTTTATCATAATAGACTTAAATGGTGATATTTCTGTAAGATACCTTCTCAGGTCTTTAGGAAGTCAGAATGATGGCAGGCTAGGCACACACCCCGCAGCCTGATGGCCTGGGCTCAAGCCTTGGGTCTGTATAAGCGTATTAGCTGTCAAGCCTCAAGTAAATTACTTAAGTTCTCTTTGCCTCAGTATCTGCAACTGTGAATGATAATATCTATTTTCAGGTATTATGAATATTTGATAATATATGAAAAGGCATCCAAAAAACACAACAATGCCTGGCTCATTGTGAGTTTTTTAATAAAGCAAATTTGTTAAACAACTTTTATGTCTTAAGAAAATCTTATTAGTGGGTAGCAAACTTTCTACAGCTATCACAATACAATGAGTAAATATGTTAACGATTTAAGTTCACCAGTGTGCTATTTACTTTTCAGATGTTATTTCTGTAGTTTTCTAAATAATTTCATCAAAGCATCTCATGTCACAAAGACAACTGCCAACTGGAGCTTAATAAAATAGTAACCAAATAAAATAGTAACCAAATTTATAGAGACAGAAAAAAATAGTTAAAGAATAGTAACCAAATTTATAGACAGAAAAATGAAATAGTTTATTATTCTTTCTTAATAAATCAAAGAAGAATGTAAATGTTCATATGGAGATGTTTAATAAAGATAAATGTAAAGTGGTTCATGCAATAAAATGTGACCATTGAGTAAGTATAGTTATAAATTAAGGTATTACTATGTAGTATCAGTCTTCAACAAACAGTATTATATTAATTTGAAGGAAAACATAAATAAAATTTAGATTAATAATGTTATTACTAGCAGAAGGTCAATGGCAATTTATCATGCAAAGACAAGAGTATTATTCCCTTGTCTCATATTGTTGATTTTTTCCTGAAACACTACATTTAGCAAACAGGAATAATTTGGAGAGAAATAATATTGTAAAATATGTGAATTCTGATGACAAGCATACAATTTTCTAATTAATAGTCCTGCCTGAATTTTATCTGAAAGTTACTTATTCTCATTTTAAAGATCACAAACTAAAATAACTAGGACAGACACCAATTATACTCATATATTAACAATTAATGTTAAAATGCATTGGTCACCATGTACCATGAACCCAATTTTGTAATGACTGATTACTCAATAACTGGCTTGCAGAGTTCCAGTAACTACAATTATTTGAATATTTTAGCATGTTCCATTAGTACCAGTTTTTAAAAGTACATTTTATGACCTTCCTGGCATGGGAAAAACGTTGAAATCTAGTATCAGAAATATAAGTTCTGGGCCATCAAACAAAAATTTGATAGAAAAAATTTTTCATCACACTTCCTCAATACTCCCTGTGCACTGATTGACCATTTGTTGTGGAGGTAATCGTTTTTCACATATTAACTTTGTGTTTAAGCCATCTAGCAAGACACAATGCCAACAACCAATAATGTAGGCAATGGATGGAAAATTTGCATAAGTATATGTGTCATGAAGAACCACTTTTATAGCCACATTACTAATATAGGGAGATCAGAGCCAATTGTCCTAGATGAAGTGCGCACAGAGATTGTTCTTTTTGCAGAGATTTAACCAAAGTGCCTTTTTCTTTGCTGTGTGATATGGTGTGGCTCTGTCTCCACCCAAATCTCATCTTGTAGTTCCCATAATCCCCATGTGTCTTGGGAGGGACCTGTGGAGAAGTAACCGAATCACAGCGGCAGTTTTCCCCATGCTATTTTCATGGTAATAAGTTCTCATGAGATCTGATGGTTTTAAAAAGTATTCTCCCTTTGCTTGGTTCTTATTCTTCTTTCTCCTGCCCCTATGTGAGGAAGGATGTGTTTGCTTCCCTTTCTACCTTTATTGTAAGTTTCCTGAGACATCCCCAGCCATGTGAAACTCTGAGTCAATTAAACCTCTTTTCTTTATAAATCAGTCTCAGGTATGTCCTTCTTAGAAGCGTGAGAATTGACTAATACACTGTGTAAATCACGACCTAAGCAGGTAGTAGACCAACTTGATAAGAATCCCTGAGCCTTCTAAAATGGAAAAGATTACCTCTTCCAGAATGAAAAGATCCTAATTTCTTTTAAGGTTAAAAAGGGCCAATGAAATGTTAGATGAAACTAGAGGGGGCTAATGAAATTGTGACTGGCAACAGGTGAGCACACAGCTTACCCAAGTACAGAGAAGAAAACAAGTATTTCTTGGTCCTATTTGTGGCAAAAACTTTAGATGATGCAGTTTCCTGTGGCCACCTTGTACCTGGCAGAATTATCGTTATATTTAAATTATCTGTGGGAAAGTGGAAGAGGGAAGGAGTCAAAGGAGCATTAACCCAAAGGGCCTGCAATATACAGTTGAGAATCTTCACTGAGAGAAACCCTGGACACTTTACCTTCAGATGTACCAGAGAAAGGTGATGTCCCTGCTATGGGTGAGACCAGGGACTTATTTTCACTTTCCACTATTCTCACTCTCCACTATTTTTAAGTAACATTCTACCAACCCTAGAGCTCAATTTGCACCAACAGGCTCTTCATTACTTGGAGCATATCAAAGGACTGAATGAGTCTCCATCTCTGTTTGTTAGGGTACATTTCAGCTCCCTGCACTTTCTATGCACTTAAAAGAGAGAAGATTTGCTCCTTGGAGAGGAATAGACTGTACTTTTGGAGTTCCCACTGAGCAGTGCCATCTCTGGCACTACCCTCCAGGGACTAAGTGAGGAATCTTACTTTCACCTCATTTTTAGGGGTGCTCTTGGCATTGCACACTACTATGAACCATGGGTCAAATCCTGCCTGATGCTTTTTTTTTTTTTTGCAAAACAAGAATAGTTTTTACATTGTTATATGGCTACATTGTAAGTGATGATGTAAGTACCTACAGATCTTCAACATTTTCCTTTCCTTCAAAGCCTAGAAAATTTACTATCTTGCCTTTACAGCAGAAGTTTACCGATTTCTGCTTTATTTCCACAGTTAGATCTATTAGAATAACTATTCATTTGTTTGAATTATAGACTGTTGTGTCTTTGTGTTCATTAAAATTTTATTTACAAATTTTATAAAAAGCATCATTAATTACATGGATGCTACTGGGACATACAGCTCCTTGACTTTAACGATACGAGATAATTCACATATATTGAGTTTTTTTATTTTATTTTGAGACAGAATTTTGCTCTTGTTGCCCATGCTGGAGTGCAATGGCGTGATCTTGGCTCACTGCAACCTCTGCCTCCTGTGTTTAAGCCATTCTCCTGCCTCAGCCTCCCCAATACATTCAGTTTTAAAATGTTAGTCATGTCACTAATGATTTTAGGAGACACCAATTTTTATTTTCTGTGTAGTAAACATAAGAACCCAATTACCGTCAGTGTGAAAAATTAGCATTTCTTAAAAAGTGTACACAGTCCATTACTGTCACATGAATCATTAACAGGTTGAATTTTTAAGTTATCATATTCAAGAGTATTTGTGGAATTTTAGAATGAAAAATAAGTTTCTCCTGCAAGACTACTGAGAGATTTTATGGAGGAGCCATATTGTGCATTAGTTTTCTTTTCTTAATAGTGGATGCTTTTTATTTAGGAAGCTAGTCTACGTTTCCGTTCTTGAGGTTCAAACAGAGCTCCACCTCATTACCAACAGGAATGAGACAAAGAATCTGAGTTTCAGATTATCAGTTGATAATACTGAATGCACACTCAACATAAACTTGACCAGAGTTTTTCTTTTTAATATCTCAGAAAATGCAAGCTCATTTTAATCTCCCTATTCTCTTCAATCCACCATCACTTATGTAGAAAGACTGGCATTCATATTTTAACAATTCTATTTAGAGTACTTTCCCCTCAATTTTGTGTTTACTATTATTTTATTAAAGAACCATTCTTGGACAATATTGCATCTAGGAGTACCAGAGTGAGTAACAACTTAAGCATCAAAATTTCTCATGAAACATTTGCATCACATATTGTGTACATTACATAAATATTACTGATGGGCTGTCAAACAGAAAGGAAAAATTGAACAGGACACAAATTTACATCATGTGATAAAATTCAAGAGACGTTTTCCTATTATACATAAATCATAGGATTCAAAGGAACAAAGTTCTCTCAAACTGCTATAGTGCAGCAGCTGCAGATGCAGGCTATTTAGAAGCCAAAAAAGGTAAAGAGAAGTTAGGATAAGTTCTGCATTTTCCAAAATGTATGTGGCTACCTAATAAAGAAAAATGTCTTTGTAAATATGAAAGGTATTCAGAAATATGTCTTGTATAACAGACTTTAATAACTGAAAGAATTTTAAGGTAATTGTTATCTTAACTATACCTATCAATATTTAACACAACAATGACTATAGGTACCTTATTCCATTCAAATGGATGATTTTTCTTAGTAACTTTCTAGTAGCTATCCTTGTTTCATTGTTCTTGATCACTGTGTCTCCTCAGAGACATTAGAACATTAAATGAAGTAATGTTCATTTAAGCACTTAGAAAGGGGCTGAAGACAGAAATTTAACTACTGACATAACATCATCATTGTCTCATTATTGTCACCATCAGCAATTTGTGTAAGTTATTTGTGTAAGGAAAAGCAACATTTTATGTTACCTCTTTATCACCCAGGAAACTACGGAGCTGGTTTTAGCAATTGTGGGTACCATCTAGACAATGACATGCTTGCTCTTAAACGTTTAACCACGGGCACCCGTGGAGGGGTATGGGGAATACCCAGTTTGTAGTGCTTGATGACTTCCATGGTATAAGTTCATACACCTTTGATATGTTGAAAGTGGAGTTGAAAAGAGATGAGTACAATCAGCTGTTACAAAACAGCAGCGTGGGCTTCAGAACACCACTGAATCTAATCATCTCCTTATTCTTTCACACAGAGATGCGTGTTTATCAATCAAGGGGACTATACTTGATGACTGCAAGATTCAGAGACAGTTGAGTAATGGAAATCAGTTTACCTGAGTCTGTAATTAGACTCAGAGTGGAATTCTTACTGCAGCTAACCTTACTCATGTTAAGCACAAATAATATGAGCCTGTGGAAAGGAAAGGCAAGCCAACTGAATTTGGATAACAAAATTAATATAAACCATCAGAGTATTCAAAAAGTATTTGTATAAATATATCATTTGCAAAGCTGGGCTTTTTGGAGAACATCTATAATAACAGAATATTTCCCCTGCCCTTAATTGGCTTATATCCTGATTGAGGTGACAAAGATATGTAGACGGTTAAAAATATAAAAGAGGTAATTCATGATGTTATTTATTTAAGTGTCCAAAGACAAATGCTAGATGTCATTATCCCAAGTGAAATAACTCAAACAGAAAGTCAAATACTGTATGTTCTCACTTAGTGGGAGCTAAGCATTGGGTCCACGTGGACATAAAGATGGAAATAATAGACACCAGGGACTTCAAATGGGGAGAGTGTGGGGAGAGGTGAAGGATAAACAATTACAATATTCACCATTTGAGTAATAGGTACACTAGATCACCATATATAATATACCAAGTAACAAACCTGCACATATACCTCCTCAATCCAGGAGAATGAAAGCAAAAAAACAATGGAAGGGAGGAGAGGAAAAAAGAAAAGAAGGGAAAATAAAGAAAACAACCGTGGAGTAATAAAAATGGAATATATGATGGTAACATAAAATTCCTTTTTAAAAATGATGAAAATGTAAAATAGTTTTTAAATGAGGTACATATACACAATGGAATATTCAGCCTCTAACACGAAGAAAATTCTGTCATTTGGTGAAATAAGCCAGGCACAGAAATACAAATATCACATGATCTTACTTATATATGGAATCTAAAAAATGCTGAAGTCATAAAAGTAGAGAGCAGAATGGTGGCTCCCAAAGGCTAGGGAAACAGGAGGACAGGGAAAGGGGAGGCGTTGGTGAAAAGCTTCCAAGTTCTGCAAGTTCTGGGTGCTCCGTTGTACAGCATAATGACTATATTTAATGGATTATATAAATCAAAATTGCTAAAAGAACTGATTTTTAAATGTTCACTGTAAGGATGATAAGAATGTGAGGTGATAGATATGTTAATTAGGCTGGTTTGATCATCTTACTGCATGTATCTGTATCAAAACATCACATTATACCCCATATACATACACACATCCACAATTATTTGTTAACTGAAAACAAAATACAATTTTTAAAAATATAGTTATTTTTCATTTGCTTTCTGTCTTAATTGAATACAAAATCTTTTGAAATGTTTTACATTTTATATCATGTAAAAATTTAATTTTTGTAAATGTGTTATAACCTTTAGTGTAATAGTCTTCAATTTTCCTATTAATAATTCTACATTTGGCCCTTTGAGGGCCAAATTATTTTGACACTCATTTCTCTCATTTACTCATTTTGTTTTTGTTTTAGCTTCTGATAATTTCCATATCTTTTTTCTTTTGCTAGCTTTTTAAATTATATATACCATCCAGCTGTTTTAAAACTGTTAAGGAAGCACCCTTCTCTCATTTTCTCAGGGAAAAAAATGATTAAACATAAGAGAAATGAGAGAGAAATTACAAATTTTTTCAAATTTATTTTAGTTGCAAAGTATATACATCTCACGGTATACACTTACCATCACGGCAGAAGGGGAAGAGGCACACCCGACGCGGCAGCAGGGAAGAGAAAAGAGAGCAAGCAGAGAAAACGCCAGATACTTATAAAGCCACCAGATCTCACGAGAACTCACTCACTATTACAGAATAAGAGTGGAAAACAGCCACCAGGATCCAATCACCTCCCACGCAGTTCCTCCCTCTACACGTGAAGATTATGGAGATTATAATTCAAGATGAGATTTGGGCCAAATCACACAGCCAAACCGTATCAGCAGGAAGTATAATCACTAATGATAAACTTGTTTTGTCAATATTTCCTGAATTAAAATGTCATGTTAACCGTAAAATAAGAATAAAACAATATCCCTAAGGAAAGGATGACTACGGACAACAAAAGCAACTTCCTACACTAAATTTATTATATATTTATTATTATTTATACTAACACAATGACCAAACGTCTTAACATTAAAGTCAACTCTTAGACTGGGATTATTTCTAAAATATTCAACAATAGCCCCTGTCCAGAAGAACAGTGCAGTAAACTATTACCACATTTTCAAGAGACACGTTCATCTCAAGGCTTGTAATGGAAGAGATAGCAAATAGCAGAGAAAATGAAGAGCCATGTTTCTCAATCATTAGCCTTCAACAGAAACACCTGGAAGATTGTTAAACACAGGCAGTTTAGGGATCAGAATCTGAGGACAGCTGGTCTAGCCTCTAGAGAAGCACTATGTAAATTGTGGCCCATAAAATAGTGCCAGTTTATGAACTGTGAGTATAATTATACATATTTAGCATAAGCGCTTTATAAAGGTTTGTAACAATTTGATAGAATTATTTCATGTCTGCTACGCTTAACAATATACAATTTAAGGATGTAATTTGAATGTCTTGTTTTAGTTTAATTTTTCTTTTCTAGAAATTAAATTTTGTTGGGTTTCATACAAGTATTGTTCAATGCAATGTCAGAGGCAAAAGCCAATGTGTTCTTCTCCACAGATAGTTTGAAATGTACTGTCTAGAGCACAGGGCCCTTTGAGAAATGGTAAAATATCTGGTGCACACAGTAGTATTTGAGTAGAAACAGAAAAGATATGATCAGTATGTACTTGTATGAGACTTAAGTGTTAGGAAATGGGGTCCCATCAGAGAAGCAAAGAAAGGAGAAGCACCTGCATGAAAGAATCATACAACAGCCGAGTTAGAAAGGACCTTAAAGATGCTTTAACACCCCAAGCATATTTTGTAGAAACAACTTCCACTTAACTAGTGAAGCTTAGAGTAGATCCAGTTTAAAGTTGGTAGGTGATACAATGTAATCTAAAACTACCCAGTGAGATAAATGTCATACTGACTTTGAAAATCAGGAAATTAAGCTAAAGATAATTTACAGAATGTAATAATGACCTCACAGCTAATAAGGGACAGACCCAATTCTCATTCTAAATCTCTATCCACACTTTTACATGGAATTGAGTAACGGCAGGGTGCTTCTTTTTACTTTCCCAAAAAGGTTATATGAAAACATTTTTTCAGTTTCATTCCTTCCCAGTTATTTTTGCCAGTAGCAGATACCAGTTTTCATGAATGAGCCTGTAATCTCGTTCAGCAACAATCAATTACAATGGTAAACTTAGGAAGTAACAAACTGCTTATACATTTTAGGGCATTTTCCATGACTAATCAGCCTAACCCTGCTAACACTTCCCAATAAACCATAGAACAGTCTTAAACAATTTTGCATTTTTTAATAGCTTGACGATTTAAAATTCCATCATTTATTTCTTTCTCTAGAGGCCCTTGCCTTTCTAAAAGATTTTTTTTTTTTGCTTTAAAACAGTATCCATGAGGAAGAATAAATGACTTTGAATACATTAATACCTAATGCATGCCATTTATACATATATTTGCAATCTTTTTTCTCAAGAATTATCTAGACAGCAATGTTTCCTGTAACAATCCAAGTAATTTTATACTTTAATAGAGGTATAAAAATATCAAATTTACCACAATTCTGAGATTGCAAATCTTTTGTGTAATGATTTTCTATAATAGTGACAGAGATTAAACAGAAATGAAAAGCACTGCTCTTTTTAAATGTATGTTACAATTGTCAGAAATGGGATCTTTACTAACTTTCATTCTACCTTCTAGTATACATCTTAGCAACCCAAAATTCAATGCTTCCTGTTTTGATTAGCTAGTACAAAAGGTCCCTAAGCACCAAACTAGGTAACAACGTTACAATATCCCTCTTGGTTTCTTAGGATATTAATAGGTAAGTTGGTAAGAATGAATAGAGAAACAAACTGAGAAAATATAAATCAAATGAGGAAAACAAGATGCTTTGATAGTTACTTTGTAATTCCCAACCTTAGTAACTATTTCAAAGGGTCACTTTCTGTCTTCTTTATCCCACTAAAATTTTGTTACTGTGAAACTTTTTCATGGAGGATGAACATGAATAATACACATGAACTGATGTTTAACATCATCAGAAAACATTAAATTAATTTTTAGTGATGTGTATTTGGAGAGGTAAAGACAGAAAGCATATACATTCCTTTAAGCTGTGAATGCCCAGTATCAGTTGTCATGGTCTAGTGTCTTTGTGATACCAGTTGGTAATATTTTGAATATCATGTGTGTATCTCAAGAATGAGTTAAACAGAAACTAATATTCTACCTTAGTAAGCTGGGAATATCATCCAAATGAATGATTTGGTAATGTATACGAAGATCTTTCAAAACATAATATCCTTTGACCAAATAATCCACACATATAAAATCATTTTAAAGAAATAGCCAGAAATGCAGAAGATTATTTTCAAGGAATTATTACTTAATATTGTTAAAGTTATGGCTTTAAATACTTAAATATTTAAACTGTAATTCATCACAATAATACTTAAACCCATTAAAGTGATTTTTATTTGTTTGTTTGTTTGTTTGTTTGAGTTTTGCTTTTGCTGCCCAGGCTGGAGTGCAATGGCACCATCTCAGCTCACTGCAACCTCTGCCTTCTGGGTTCAAGCGATTCTCCTATCCCAGCCTCCCAGGTAGCTGGGATTACAGGCATGTGCCACTATGCCCGGCTTCTTTTTTTTTTTTTTTTTTTTTTTTTTAGTATATACAGAGTTTCTCCATGTTCATCAGGCTGGTCTCAAACTCCCAACCTCAGATGATCCACTCACCTCGGCCTCCCAAAGTGCTGGGATTACAGGTGTGAGCCACTGCGCCTGGCCAGTGATTTTTAAAACATAATGACCAGAGAATAATCTCACAAATGCGACTTTAAATAAATGACACATTGCTATGGTTTGGCTGTGCTCCCAACCAAATCTCATCTTGAATCATAACGCCCACAATTCCCACATGTCATGGGAGGAACCTGGTGGAAGGTGATTGAATTATGGGGGCGGATCTTTTCTGTGCTGTTCTCATCATGTGAAGGAGTCTCACAAGATCTGATGGTTTTAAAAATGAGAGTTTTCTTGCATAAGCTCTCTCTGCCTACCACCATCCATGTAAGACAGAACTTGCTCCTCTTAGCCTTCTGCCATGATTGTAAGGCCTCCCCAGCCATGTGGAACTGCAGGTCCATTAGTCCATTAAACCTCTTTTTCTTCCCAGTCTCAGGTGTGTCTTTATAAACAGCTTGAAAACAGACTAATAGAGTAAATTGGTACTAGCAGAGTGGGGCACTGCTGAAAAGATACCCGAAAATGTGGAAGTGACTTTGGATCTGAGTTTGAAGAGCTCAGAAAAAGACAGGAAAATGTGGGAAAGTTTGGAACTTCCTAGAGAATTGTTGAATGGCTTTGACCAAAATGCTGATAATGATATGCACAAAGAAATTCAGGCTGAGAAGTTCTCAGATGGAGATGAGGAACCTGTTGGGAACTGGAGCAAAGGTGACTCTTGCTATGTTTTAGTAAAGAGACTGGCAGCATTTTTGCCCCTATGCTAGAGATTTGTGGAACTTTGAACTTGAGGGAGATGATTTAGGGTATGTGGTAGGAGAAATTTCTAAGCAGCAAAGCATGCAAGAGGTTACTTACGTGCTGCTAAAAGCATTCAATTTTAATTCTGAACTTTTATATTCAGAAAATTTGCAACCTGACAATGCAATAGAAAAGAAAATCCCATTTTCTGAGTAGAAATCTAAGCTGGCTGCAGAAATTTGCATAAGTAATGAGGAGCCAAATGTTAACCCCAAGACAATGGGGAAAATGTCTCCCGGGCACGTCAGAAGTCCTCACAGAGCCCCTGCCAACACAGGCTCGGAAGCCTAGAATGAAAAAGTAGTTTCCTGGCCCTGGCCCAGGGTCCCCATGCTGTATGCAGAGTAGGGACTTGGGGCCCTATGTCCCAGCTGCTCAGCCATGGCTTAAAAGGGCCAAGATAGAGCTCGGGCCATGGCTTCAGAGGGTGCAAGCCCAAAACCTTGGCAGCTTCCACATGACGTTGAGTCTCCGAGTGCACAGAAGTGAAAAACTGAGGTTTGATAATCTCTGCCTACATTTTAGAGGATGTGTGGAAATGCCTGGATGTCAATGCAGAAGTCTGCTGCAGGGGCGGGGCTTTCATGGAAAACCTCTGCTAGGGCAATGCAGAGGAAAATATGGGGTTGGAGCCCCCACACAGAGTCTCTAATTGGGCATCAGCTAGTGGAGCTGTATGAATAGGACCATCATCCTCCAGATCCCAGAATGGTAGATCCACCGATAGCTTGCACCATTTACCTAGAAAAGACCCAGACACTCAGCAAGCCTGTGAAAGCAGCTGGGAGGGAGGCGGTACCCTGCAGGGCCACAGGGGCAGAGCTGCCCAAGACCATGGAAACCTACCTTTTGCATCACTGTGACCCAGATGTAAGACATGGAGTCAAAGGAGATCATTTTAGAGCTTTAAGATTTGACTGCCCTGCTGGATTTTGGCCTCACATGGTCCTGATTTCGCATTGTATGTAGCCCCTTTGTTTTTGCCTACTTCTTCCATTTGGAATGGCTGTACTTACTCAATACCTGTATCTCCATTGTATCTAGGAAGTCACTAACTTGCTTTTGATTTTACAGGCTTATAGGTGTATCAGATTTGTCTTGTCTCAGATGAGACTTTGGACTGTGGACTTTTGAGTTAATTAATGCTTAAATGAGTTAAGACTTTGGGGGACTGTTAGGAAGGCATGATTGGTTTTGAAATGTGAGGATATGAGATTTGGGAGGGGCCAGGGGAAGAATGTTATGGTTTGGCTGTTTCCACCCAAATCTCATCTTGAATGTGACTCCCACCATTCCCTCATGTCATGGGAGGAAACTGGTGGGAGGTGATTGATTTATGGAGGCAGTTCTTTCCCATGCTGTAATCACAATAGTGAATAAGTCTCTTGAGATTTTATGGTTTTAAAAATGAGAGTTTCCCTGCACAAGCTCTCTCGTTGCCTGCCACCATCCATGTAAGATGTAACTTGCTCCTCCTTGCCTTCAGCCATGATTGTAAAGCCTTTCCAGCCATGTGGAACTGTAAGTCCCTTAAACCTATTATTCTTCCTGTTCTCAGGTATGTCTTCATCAGCAGCATGAAAATGAACAAGTACACACATACATAGAGACATAGACGATGTAAAGGAGAAACAACAAAATTCACTGCACCTCTCTCAAGATAGTGAGATTTTTATTTTCACCTTTTATATTTTTTGATATTGTCCAGCATAGCTATTTCAATAAAATGTGCATCTTTATGATTCAAATATATTTAATGCAAATATTCTAAATTAAAATTTCCTTTATGTGGAAACATATTAACTTCTCTACATTCATAAAGCAAAATGAAAAAGAAATGCTAAACTACAATAGATTATTACCCACAAGATATCTGACAAATTGCTTAATTAGAAAAATCAGAGACCACTGTTATCATCTTTATATACTGCCTGTTTCTGAATTCAGCTTTCATATCTTTAAGCAAATTTTCTACAAAACCTCATCCAGCTCACACACCAATTTATGTGCCTCATCTCCACCTGACCCCCACACTCCAGCATAATGAATGCTTCTGTTCATTATTTTACAAGTGGGAAGGATGGGGCCATGGTGGGAGGGAGCAGGGGAGTTCATTAGAGAAGATGCTGGAGAAGGCTACAGAAAGAAGAGGCAGGAGAGGTGGGCATGGTAGTTGGGGGTGATATTTACATTTTGAAAATATCATAGGCTGGAAAAAAATCAATTTTTAATTTGCATTTATGAAACTCCAAATAAAACTATAATTAAACTCTATGTTTTCCTCCTTTAATTATATAATACTTTTTAGCCTTTGTGATATGAAATCTTAGAAAATGCCAACTATTTAATGAAAAAAAAATTAAAACAAAGCTAATCTGATGTTTCTTTAGTATTTTAAATAGTATACATTAGTATTTTTGGGAGAGGTTATTTTTTTAAAACTAGCTACTTACCTGACATTGCATGACCAAAAAATTTCAAAGAACTGGATAAAATGTCCAAGTATCTTCTTCATTAGTGGATAAACCTGAAGATCTGCTTATTTTGTGATAGAAGATTAACTTTCAAAGTTTTATTTGAGAGCCAATAATCAAATATATTCTTTGAAAGAAGTTCAAGAAAGACCAATGTAATCATTTTTGAACATGAATTTCGGTAACAGAAGAGAGATAAGTAGTGTGTTCTCAATGAACTATAAGGAATGAATATTGACAATGTTTATTACACTTGTCCTTCCATTTTTGGACAGCAATTCCTCTAACAACACCTTTTTTAATGTGTTCATTTTATTTCAACAAAAATGGATATAGGAAGAATGGGGGCCTTTTTTTGCCTCCAGCACTGGCTAATAAAATAAGAAACAGTTGTCTCTGCTCTATTCAGGGTTGATAGGAAAATCGTAGTGGAATAGCTTTGGCTGATGGAGGCAAGGGACCACTGAAAGTGTCTCAGCTTGTTCAACCATGACAGTGCTGCAGCTGAAGAGCCTATTTCTCAAGAGGAAGGAATAGTGGAAATGACAAAAGAAAATCTGAGAATGGAGATAATAAAGAGGAAAAATGATGGTTGCATTCCAGACTGTTATCAGGACTTCTCTCATGCCAACATACAAAGGAGAAGTAAAGATTTTTAAAGTTATGAGAACTGTAACCATCCATAATGCAAATTTCAGTGGTCTGGTAGTAAAATAAGTTACTTCTTGGTGGGACCCACAAAAACTTTTGCAAAAATGTTGAATTGTACGATAGCATTTCAAAAACATTTCCCTTGATAGGGTAAGGACATTCTTGTGAATCTATTTTATCAATTAATGCTTAGTTTCATGTAGCTAGGTTACATAGTATAAATTACTTTTAAAACCCCCATCCAAAGAATTCATCGTTTAATAAACGATGGTAAATGACACTGTGTCTAGAATAGTGTAGCAACCAGTTCTGTGCTTTGCACAGTTAATATACCATAATTGTTTGACTGAAAGCTAACTTCTATTTTTCAGTGAAACTGCCCAAACATATTCTACTGAGACATGGTTGTGATATGAATATTTTACATGAATAGTGTTAATTAATCAACTTTCCGCAATTGCCATATCACCTACATTTTAAACTAATGTTCGTCTTCTGGTTTTCTTACCTCATTTTCTTCTAAAGAGAATAATTGTCTTGCTTCTTCATGTTTCTTTATTGCTGTTAATCTTGAGGACATATAAAGGGATTACCTTATTCATAGGGGGAAAAAAGGTCATTAGAAATCCTCCTTTATGTTCTCCTTCCTACCTTCCACTGATTTCATGGAAGAAATCTTAGACTGGTTTTCCATTACTAGTAGAAGGGTTGTTATTAACACACAGGAAAGCAAGCGTGCAACTTCTATCAATAAACACTACTCCAGCCATGGGTTCATAATTCACTAATTCATTTATTCAGTCAGTTAGGCCGTGAATATTTATTAGGTATTTATTGGATTCCAGAAACTGTGCTACACTCTGGAGATTAAAGGATAGATTCAACATGTTTCAATAAAGGACTAAATGCATAAATAAAAAAAATACTCAATCAGTGAATGGCTAAATAGAGTAGGATCAGCTATTTATATAAATGCACTAATTTGGAAACCCAGTATGCTGGACTAGTTTTCTTGAAGGAGTAGAACAAATTAAGACAATATTGTCTGAGAGTGAAATTGTCATTCTTTGAGGAAAGTGTTAGATGATAGAAATCCATTTTTGTTTGGGGTTCACATCAGTGAAGAAAAGGGGTAGGTTTCACCTGCTACTTGGTGAAACTCACAGGGTATTAATGATTTTCTAATTCAAATGTGATATATATGTAATTTATTTTGCTACTTTTGTCTTTAATTTCCAATACCAGAAGAATTTTATCAGAAAGTAAAGCACATACCAAACCTTATAACCTTTCTATTCTGCAAGAGAATGTGGCAAGAGTTGAACTTCAGGAAATGAGTTTCCCGATTTTTACTCTCCCAAATGAAGACAAACATGGGTGTAGGGGCCAAAAACGTCTTACTGAGAGGTCAAGGTTTGTCAGTGTTGCAAAAGCCCATGAGGCTTTGTCGGTGGGGGAGATAGGTAGGGGGATTTTATTTAGAAACCTATTGCAGGAAAGGAACAGTGGTATTTGTAGAGGAAGAAAATAAGGGTGGAAGGATTCCTCCTCCTCTCACATTCCCTCTACCAGCACTAAGCTGGCACCAGCAACTCATGTTCTCTGTTGCTCTGGAATTACTGAGATTTATTCTAAAACTTCAAGGAAATTAGTAATGTGCATTCTTGAATGGAGTCATGAGATGAGATAACAATATTCCAACATATTCAAATAAAAATGTTTGCCAGAGCAATGGCAGAATCATATAAAAAAGAATTCAATGTTACTTAATATTAAATTGTTGCTGGGCTGGATAGAAACTGGCACAAAATTTCCAGCTTCACAGTGTTAAAAGACAAATTTCAGCAACATTTAATTTAATTTAATTTAAAGCAGTTTAATTGCTTAATTTAAAGGAGTTTAATTGAGCAATGAATGATTCACAAATTGGGCAGCCCCTAGAACCACAAAGGATTCAGAAAGACTCCAGTGCACTGACGTGGTGGATGAAGATTTATGAACAGCAAAAGGAAAGAGATGTACAGAAAATGGAAGTGAAGTACAGAAACAACTAGATTTGTTACAGGTTGGTGTTTGCCTTATTTGAACACAGTCTAAACACTCGGTAGTATATTAGTGGCTGAAGTATGGCCACTGGGATTGACCAAACCTTGGCTATTGTTATAGGCACATCCTCCTAAATTGGGTTTTCAATCTTGTCTGCCTATGAAGTTAGATTGCTGTTCATCTACCAGGACTCAAATATAGAATAGGGCCTGAGAGTCCCTCTCAGGCCATATTTAAGAACAGTCATTTAATTTATATGAGCAATGAGAACACGTGGACTCAGGGAACGGAGCATCACACATGGGGGGCAGTTGGTGGGGGGAGGGGAGAGACAGCGGGGGGTGGGGAGGGTGGGGAGGAATAACATGGGGAGAAATGCCAGATATAGTATGCACCTAAAGTAAAATAAATACATTTTTTAAAAAAAGAATATTTCTTGGGCCTCTGACTTGCCAATGGCTCTTTGACCAACGGATTTCTGGTGAGACTGACAATTCTTACGTATCATACTGGTAAAAAATTAAAATTTTTCAATACACTTTGATGGAAAGCTTGTGGAGAATTTCTCATTTTTGGAGGGCAATTGGGAAAGATCTATTAAGCGTAACATGCATTTGCTCTTTGACACAGCAATCTCACTTCAAGGTATTTATCCCTCAGATACACCCCACACATACAAGAAAGGAGGTTTGCACATTATTTGTGATAATCAAAGAGTGCAACAATCCAGTGTCCTCTATGGAATAATCACTCTGCCTTGCATCTCTAAAAGAAAATGAAGATTCCCTCTACTCAGTGTTACAGAAAAATCTCCAGGATATGTCATGAAGTGGAGAGAAAAAGGTGCAATACAGTGGATATAGTATGTTAAATTCTGTATAAAAGAAGAGATGAAAATAGAAAGTATAAAAAGATGCTTGCTTGTATTTTCAGAAAGATAGACTAAAAAGATACAGAAGAAACTGAGTTAGGAATGCGGACCCAGATAGGAATACATGAACAGAGACAAATAAAAATGAAATTTAATCAATGTTATGCTTTTTAATCTCATTTTTGTATTTTAACTAGGTGAATGTATTACTATTCAAAAAATGAAATTAAAACGTATAAATAAGTTAATATTAGATTTTAATCTACATTACTTTTTCAATCTTGACATAGATAAGATGATAATCTCTCTGGTCTGTCGATGTTCAGAATTCTCCATAGCACAATTACCTTATCAGGCTTATCAATCTTTTGGTTTTGTGAGGGTAAAGATCCAAATGATCACTTAACATTCTGGCAGTCCACTTTGATTTTTGTGCCAGTTATTTATTAAGAATATTCACAAATATTATTTGGAGCAAAATAAAAAAGTAACACCTATATCTGTGTAGTGTGAATAATTTAATCTATTTTTAGGGTTTTTAAATGGTGAAAATTCTTATCATAAGGAACTGCTACCAGGCCACTGGAGCAGCCACAACTTTCCCCCATGTAGGGAGAAGGGTCCTCTAGACCCATCTAGAGTGTGAACAAGGTTTATACCTTGGATTCAGCAAACGTGGGTCTGTGCAAAACACATGATGACAGAGGCTTCGTCAAACTGTTGTGTGTGGGTATCCTTAGGAATTCCTCTCCCCTTTTCCTCTTGATGAAATTAATTTGAAATATTTCTTCCCAGGTCCTGAATAAATATCTGCTGGAAAGATTATAAATCAGTGTGACCCTTGCATCTGGCAGTGGCAGAAAATCTGACCCTCCAGTCCTGTGGACTATGAAAAATTTACTCAGGTGAAGATCACAAAAAGTAGTTTTCAGCAAGAATAAAGATTATTGCTAGATTTTATTATTTTGTGAATAATTTAGCAATAATTTATGAGGCTAAAATTAAAAACAGTTTAAATATTTATTTTAATTGGAGATAGCATGTGTTCAAGTGTGTTAACAACTATATTAAAATATGTCTTTAGAATGAAACCATACAAAGAATGTTCTCAAATATTCTAATTCTCCATCTTCTACGTCTATTATAAGCCTTTGCTGCTCTTGTTAAATTTAGGTAAGATTATGTGCCATTATATTTGACTAATAAAATATGAGTGAAAATGACATGTGACTTCTAGAAACAGGCATTTAATTACCAGAGTGACAATACTTTGTTCTTGCTGAAATTATTTTCGAATCCTATGAATAAGAATTTTTCATCAGCCTGGTCCTTAAGTGACTTAGAAAGCAGGTTCCCTGCTGATCCATACCGAATACGCAACATGAGAAAGAAATAGAAAAGACAGGGACCAAAGCCAGGGACCTATTTATTTGCAATAGGTCTTTACCTCTGTCCAGAGGACAGTCTCTGATCTGAAGACCCACAGTCTACCCTGTAGCAAATACAGGCGTATATTTCTCATCATGATTTGAATAGGATATCCATCTAGACAACTCAGAACAAACAGACTGGGGCCTGAAGATATTCAGACTAGGAGATAAAGGACTGATGAAAAGACTTCAGTAACCAATCCCCTCGTCAGTTATCTTCCTCACTGTAGGTCAATTGCGAACAAATCTCTTGCAAGTTAGCATTAGTCAGTCAGCCCCTGGTAGCTTCTGAATACAAAGAAAATATCAAGATTCTGGGACTGCAGATCTCAAGATCACACGGAATAATCTTAGCCTGTGATCTCACCACTTTCAAACCACACATCCCAGATAATGTCTACAATGCAAATGTTAATAAAATCATCATTACTTTCAAATTAGTAAAAGTAAAAAAAAATCCAACCTACCAAAGTCTACACACCTACTCTAAATTTATGTGGTACTGTTTTACATTATTTTATATGAAAAGAATTCTAATAGGTCATATAGAGGTATAGTGATTGTTAATAAGGGTATCAGAACAAAAAATTAAAATAATTTTATTCAGGAAGAACATTAGCTAAATCTTAATGACAGAATTCCTGACCAATTTGGTCTTTGAAGGTTTACAGGTGAAATAAAGTTCAGATGTAACATGGTTTACAAGTGAAAAGAAATTTCGTAAAATATCCAATCTAATAAAAGCACACAAAAGTGCTGCTCATTTTGTCCTCACTTTCATAAAGTTCAATTAGGTTGTCAAAATTAAAATGAGGTTTCACACAATCCAAATTTCCTCCTTTCAAGGCAGCATTCGAGATTTCTTTTGAATTTTATAATTTGTTGCTCAAGAAAAGAGTACAGATGAGAGCTGAATTAGAACATTCAAGGAATGTTCATATATTCACAGTTAAAAATACGCTTAGCTATTCATATACACAGATGTTTAAGAGATGAATTACATGTTTTGCCTTCAAACTTAGAAATAAAAATTGACTAAAAAAAGAGAAAAGAAAGAAAAAAGCTGTATTATCTAATTTACCAAGACTTTTGCTTGTTTTGATATTTTTTTCCCTTTTTTGCTAGTCATAACAATCAGGTTCTAAAGTCTTTCTCTATTAAATTAGATAAGTGAGCTTCACTCAATTTGAGAGACGAACTTGAAACTTACATTAGCTTCAGGCTAATTTGTTAAATGACTATGGCCATACTGAAAGGTGTAATATATCCCCAGTCTATAAGTATGGCTATAGTCCATGACTATGGACTATGGATGTCATTTAGGCTTTGTTCAGCTTATCATTTTAACCTTTGAAAATATTCCTATCAGAAACTAAAGGTGAAACTTAAAATCATTTTTTGAACAAAGCCCACTCTTTAAACATGAGTCATTCCTCCAATGCCAGCTGTCAATTAATTGTACTGTAACAACATTACTGACAGACTTAAAACATGTCCATTGGTCCGATCATTACAGAAAGTTTATTTGTTTAGCCACTTTCTAAATTTGATCTGAATTTGCATTCATGTACATTTCTATGTTGGATTTCAGTTTCATCTTCTTTTTCCTTTAGTTTTGTCTTTTTTCAAATTCTGTCTCACATGATGTTTTTTAAGTACATGAGGAAACACGTTGGTGAGTTTTATCATCTTCCTCACCTTTCTCTTCTTATAGCTCTCCTTTCTCATCTCTCTCTTCCCCTTTCCTTTCTTTCCTCTTCCCTACCACCCTCCTCCTCACATTTCTTTGCCTGTTGCTCCTCATCTTACTCCTCTTCAATTTTTTCCCCATCCCTCTGTCACCATTGTGCCAGATGTACAACTTGTGCTTCAGTGACAGCGTCAATAATTAAGAAAATGAAACAAGAAAACAGCTGATGTGAGCTCAGATGAGAGATCTGCAGTTGAATAAACATGGTTTGTTTAGAATCTCATTGATAACATGTAATAGCCAATATCCAGGAATAAATATAGCAAAGAGCCTTTATTTATGTATGTGTGTGGGACTGTAATTATATGCACATGTTCATATTGAGCTTGAAAATCATACAAATGAATATTAGTAGTTTTACACTTAATATTTTCCAGGGGAAAAAATAATGATTTTGCTGCTAACTGAATGCTGTAATGTAATTTCACATAAAATCCATAACTTGTAAAAAGAAAATATTAATATCAAATATAGGTACCATATATTTGTGCTAAACCAGGAGAAATCTCTGCTTTTTAGTTTTCTGTTTTAAGTTTTATTCCCAGAGGAGAGAACTACTAAAGCTGTCAGCAGCTGCACAAACACCGTCCTCATTTCATTTAAGGATAGTCACACATCAAAAGAAGCCTTCCTGAGTACCCTGTGGTCTCATAAGAATGAAAAATCTGAGTTACTAATGCAAGATGTTAGATAGTAAGTCCAATGATTTAGAATAATTGTTTTATTTTTATGTGTTTTGGTAAAAACTTTATTTGAAAATGTGCCAAAAGCACTGAATACAATAACAAAATACGACTATAGTTCAGTATGTAAATTAATACATTAGTTAATAATTTTATTTCCTTCATGTAGTTTAGAGGAAAAGTCTTCTTCAGTCCAGGGAATACATGCAAATGCTTGTACCAATACTAGCAACTGCTGATAGCAGCAAAAAGCCCATATATTATGGGGCAAAAAAAGAGTGGGGAGCAAAGGAGGAGAGACAAAATATAATTCTTGTGTATAGCTTATAACACAACCAGATTCTTCTCTCAGCTTTTGAAATTTTGCAAAGTGAGACTATATCTCAGCTTCCAAAATAGCAAACTTTGTTAACCATAAAACAAAAATGATATAAGCAAACAAGTTATCTTAGAGAGTTAATTTTGGAGAATTAACATCATTCATTCATTCAAGCCATGTATCCACTAGGTAGTAAAGGACATGGCAGTTAGTGCTAAGAAGCTATGAGGAAGCCTAAGACAGTAGTAGTCCTCTGTTAATTTACAGTGGAGGAGAGAGAAGATCAATACAAAGATAATTATTATAAAAAGTGTTTCATTAAAGAACAGTAGCTGATCTCTTATCTGGCATGGTACAGAGGCCAGAAGATGGATCTGGAGTTAGGCAAACTTCATTTTGAATAGCTATTGCACTACCTGTGTGACCAGAGAAAAGTTATTTAAATTCATTTATAACATGGAATAACCTAACTTACCAATGTTCATGAGGATTAACTATTAAGCTATATATATGTTTACATAAAATATATGATATGTAAACCTGGCATATTGGTGCATACCTGTAGTCTCAGCTATTCAGAAGGCTGGGGTGACAAGATAACTTGAGCCCAGGAGTTCTGAGCAGTATAGCAAAATCTTTTTCAAAAAAAAAAAAGAAAAGAAATGAAATCTATGACATATAAACTCTTCTATACTGCCTAGTCTATAATGGAAATTCAACATGTGGTAGTTATCATTTGTGACTAAGGTGGTAATGAAATATTAAAAACATTAAAATTTAAATTAAAAATTAAAATCCATAATTAAAAAGTCAATAAAATTAACCTCTATAGGTGTCAGCATTGCTTTGACAATTTTTAAAAAACAAGCTGATATTTATTGTTAACATATTAAAGTTTGGATAATTTGGAATGAATTAGATTTTGAGAGTTTAGTACTCAAATTTGATAGCTTCACAGTGGAAACTACATATTCTGACAACAACCGAACTCCTAAAATGGCACTACAAAAATTGTAATCATATATGTTCTCAATTGCATCACACCAGCTGAATGAAAGGCTTTAATTACTAACATTTTGCCTATGGCATGGAAAGACCATCCTGGGATCATTGTATTATGGTAGTTGTTGGCATATGCCATAGATTATGAGTAGGGAGAAAACCAGCCAATATCATTAGCCTAGCAAGCAATAAAATAAAAGTTATTGTTTTCTTAAGCACAACATTTTATATTTTTAGCCAAAGATCGTGTGACTTAAATTATAAATTTAAACACATTATTTGAGCTGTCAATATTTATCCATCTTTATTTTATATATTTTGGTATAGCAAAAAGCTCTCATAAAATGAACCAATGTAAGGCCAGGCACGGTGGCTCACCCCTGTAATCTTAGCACTTTGGGCGGATCACCTGAGATAAGGTCAGAAGTTCCAGACCAGCTTGGCCAACATGGTGAAACCCTGTCTTTACTAAAAATACAAAAATTAGCCAGGCATGGTGGCTCATGCCTGTAAACCCAGCTACTCGGGAGGCTGAGACAGGAGAATAGCTTTAATCCAGGAGGCAGAGGTTTCAGTGAGCAGAGATCATGCCATTGAACTCCAGCCTGGGTGACAGAACAAGACTCCATCTCAAAAAAAAAAAAAAAAAAGCACCAATATGATCTGTCATACCCAAAGGGTCACTGGATATAATATAAACAATGGTGAATATATGATGGGTCTAACAGACAGTAAATGGCATAAATGAGTTCAGGTGAAGTCAGTTATCAGAAGATGGAAAATGATAATTATAGAAATGTGTGTGTATATATATATATATATATATATAAAATGAAAATTGTATTTCCCTGACTCCCTTGCCAGTTATCTTTCTCTTTCTCCCAACTGGAGAGACTGGAGGGAAATATAAAGACAGGGGAAGAAAGAAACATTATGGTTCAGGCTTCTTCTGTGTACTCACGTAGCCCTGAGGGCAGGGCAAAGGGCTGGTAGCCTCCAGGCCAAAGGTCTTATCAGCTTCCCAACTTTAGGACCACACATGTTCTTTTCCTTGCTCTTCTGATCATCCAACACCTTTATAACAAATTCCTTATAATTATTTCCTTCTGTTTGAAATATTTGAATAATTCCTGACTTTCTAATATAAAAGGTACAGTCGATAAATTTGTATATCATGCCATTATCAACTTACAGAATTTTAAAAACTAGGAAGGATAACCAGGAATGAGGAGTTTGTGCAAAGTCAGATTCTAACGTCACATCCAAATTGTAGCAAACAAATTTCAAAGAGTTCAGAAAAAAGAAAAGCTAACCTCAGTCTCTTGAAATGAATATAGTACCAAGCCCTCAGGCATTTCTCAAGGAGGAAATTATTATAGTGACATTGTGATTGGCAAGGTACAGCTTCTATAAAGGTGGACCCATGTGAAGCACAAACTACATACCTCAAGCTGGCACCAGCAAATAAAAAGAATGTTAAAAATAATAATATTGATAATATGTCTGCTACCTAGAAACCTAAAGTAGGTAACAAAGTGGGGTTTCTTAATAAAAACAACCACTAACAGGTTTTTCTAACCCTAACTGTAGCCCTAAATCTCTCTCTATTTCTCCCTCTCCTTCTCTCTCTCTCTCTCTCTCTCTCTCTCTCTCTCTCTCTCTGTTAAACTAGGGAGAATAAAAATCTCTGGGATGGTTACTCCTATGTCCTCCTAGTCTGCCTCTATGTTTGAGAGACTTAGAGGACATAGGAGTTAGCTCTTTGAGTGAATGAGGCCAGCATATGGTTCGTGATAGATAATAATTTTGTTGGTGAGGTCTTTGTAATTTTTTAGGTCCTCTTACACATCTTCTTCCACAAAACTCACACATAATACAGAATGTTTAAAGAATTACTCCTTAATCATAACTTTATATCCACAGAAGTCTAAGTTCTGTGGGCTTCAAGGGAAGCTCACAAAACGCCACTTATCTAGAACAAATGAAGGTTCTCTAAATCCACAAAGTGAACCTAAGCAAATTCATAATCTTTAAGCGCTCATCTCCATCACCCATTCCTAAGCATGATAAAAACTTGCTCTATTCATGGGGTTATCTTAGTGGTTTCTAAGTTTGGCATCAAGCCTAGAATTTACTATCTTCATTTCACTTGTCTAAGGAAGATGATAGCCAGAGTGAAAGAAATCCCCCTAAGAGCAAGCCACTTCTCAGCAGGCCTTCTCTCAGGTCTGATATGTGAGAACTGCTGTTTACTTACGAGCCATTGATGGCAAATTCTTGCCATGTCACTGAAAGATGTCTAGGAAAAAAACTCCTGTGTTTGAGCTGATAAATGGTTTAAAACATTTGTGTACATATTAAAAACTATAGAGCTGTAGTTGAATGCACAACTTTATGAATTTTTACTAAAATTATATCACTGTATTTTACTTATTTGTCTTTGTTTACTTTAGCAAACAATTTCAGATTATGTTTCTGGAGCAGGAGAAATTATCTTTACCCAAACACTCCTTTAGGACACTTTTGTAAAAGGAAAAAAAGGCAAAGTTCTGTCACTTTCATTGACTATAAATTATTTAAAGCTGCAAGCGCTTACAAAATTAGCTTGTTATATTTAGTTCTGATATTTTTAAAAGTCAGTTTATTTGTTCATATATGACTCCGTTGAGCTGAATGCTTGAGAAACAGGAAGAGATTTTTTTTTTTGAGATGGAGTCTTGCTCTGTCGCCCAGGCTGGAGTGCAGTGACATTATCTCAGCTCATTGCAACCTCTGCCTCCCGGTTTTAAGTGATTCTCCTGCCTCAGCCTCCTGAGTAGCTGGGACTATAGGCTGTGCCACCACACCCGGCTAATTTTTTTTTTTTTGGCATTTTTAGTAGAGATGGGGTTCACTGTGTTAGTCAGGATTGTCTGGATCTCCTGACCTCGTGATCTGCCCACCTCGACCTCCCAAAGTGCTTGAACCACTCCGCCTGGCTGGGAATTTTTTCAGTGGTTTCAAGAAAGCTTTACCATGGTAACATACAGACTGATTTTGCATCTGGTATAAAAATGAATTTTAATTTTGTATTTTATAAATAGGGCAGAAATATTTCTGGACTTGGCAAGATTGCTAATGAGAAGAAAACTTAAAATACTAATATAAGCCTTGCTTCAAACACATGTTAAGTGTTTCATTCACTTATTGAAAATCTTTAACATCTCTGAAGTTTATGAGAGGTAGAAATGCAGTTGAAATGGGTTTGATGATGTCTAGAAAAATTTGGCACTATTTATCTTAGACATTTTAATTTGCTCAAATCTTTAAATTTATACAAGAAGAAATGCAAAGTAACTACCATTTGGAAAAATTGCTACTCAAAATGTGGTCTGCTAGCTGTTTCTTGGGAACTTGTTAGAAAGGCATATTCTGGGACTTACCTAAGTCTTAGGGAATCAGAATATCTGGGGGAGGCCCAGCAGTGTGAGCTTTAACAAGTCCTATAGTTGACTCTGAAGTCCATTTAAGTCTGAGAAGTTCTCATCTAAATGTTGTATTTCTCCTGAGTCACTTCTCAGTATTCAAATCTAATTCATTAAAGTAGAAGTTAGTCTTTTAAGATACTATCTGGTAAATCTTCTTACTCCTGTTATATGATAAAGGGCATACAATTTACAATGGTAACAGCTTTTAAGAAGGCGATATGCCATGGCTTATGTTATCTACAATGGGCATACAAGAACACTGTGGAATTTCACTGGACCAAAAGAAAGAGAAAGATGGACATTGTTCTGCTCTATTACCCTGTATTACATCAAGTTTAGCCTAAAACTGCCACCTTACGTGTTTTAAGTTCAGACCGAAGGTTTCTCTGTACATAGTAAACTATATGAAACTGGAACCTAACGAACGTGTAAATGGACTGTAACCTACTCTTGTGTCAATCATTGAGTTATGGCCAAAGTGGGCCAACTGTTTAAACTGTGTTCAAATAAGGCAGATGCTGAGCTGTAATCAATCCTCCTGTTTCTGTGCCTCACTTCAGTTTTCTGTACCTTACTTTCTTTTTTCCATCTATAAATCTTCGTCCACCGTGGGGCTGCACTGGAGTCCCTCTGAACCTACTCTGGCTTGGGAGGCTGCCCAATTCCCGAATGTTCTTTGTTCAGTTAAACTCTGTTTCATTTGGCAAAGATTTTTATTTTGACACCACGAAAGACTTACGATTGAACGACTCTCAAATACACATGGATGTGTCTAAGTCTCCTCCATCCTTGAGCAAAAGATCTTAAGCTTCATAAAATCTTTTCATGGAGATAATAGTTTTATAGTAACTCTAAAAGTAACATGAAATCAATTGAATCAATCTTTAAAGATTCAAACAGGTCCACGCTTTTTATAATCTAATAAATATTGAAGTTTTTACATTGGTGACTATGTGACCCAAAATAAACCAGTTCATATTTGATTATACTCTCTGACATTTAAAGTGATTCAGAAAACTAAAGTAGATGGTTTAATATGCATTATGCCTTAAGACTGATCTTTTAAGTGGTTTGGATGTTAATCATGAAGACAGTAGAGGAAGCACAAGATTTCTAGAAAAAACAAAGCTTTGGAATTAAATCAAGTTAGAAATATTATACATCTGTTGATTCCAAAGTTATTCTGTTGAAGTAATTTATGACTAGCCAATTAATTTAAAATAATCATAGAGCTGGTCATAATTTTTTCAAATTATAATAAAGCATTTATTAATTTAGTACATGGTTATATAGCAAAAATGAATGCATTGCTGTTCAAGTTACTAATTTAATTAACAGTGAAACTACCCAATAAATTACAGATCATGTCATTTCATCAATAATTAGGAATATGAAATGTCATCAAGAGTAACTTACTTTAATTATAGTTGCCTAATGTTTGTATTTAGGCCCTGTTCTATCTTATATGCTCATATGCTCAAGATTATTCCTGAAATTGAATTTCAAAGGTCAAGCAGCTCTGTTTCACAGATCAACGTTCATAACTTCTTTTCACAGTAGCGTTGAATGACAAATTTTAATAAAAATGATTGTGTATTTTAAAATGTGTTACCAATGGGTAGGGAAAATATGTGTGACATTTGCTTTTTCTGTATTTCAACTAATTTTTCTAAAATAATGGTATAATATTTATGAATAGGGTAGACGTATTTTAAAACAGTCATGGTCTCTCATGCCACAAAGTGCTCCCAGGTCTATTTGGTCTTTTTCAATTTAAATTACCCAGTAGCAATTTTTGTGAATTTTGAGCAGATTTGAAGAGAGGATAAATGGAGCCCAAAACACAGGATAACTCAGTTACTCAAGCTATCACTGTCTTAAAGCCAAGGCCAGTCGTGTCCCCTTTGTCAGGGACAATGCATTACCCAAGTGTGTAAGTCTGATGACAGTTTCCAGCTCTGTGTAAAGATTTACTTAATTAATTATATGTAATACTACCTTGCTGTGCATTGATACATGACCTAGCTTTGTAAAGTAGATACTGGTGTTTTAGTTGGCACTTAAAATGGTACAAAATAGAAGTACTAGACAGAAGTAAAGAATGGATAGAAATACTAGAAGCTTTGAAATCAAATGAAACTTGCTTTAGATTCCTGATTCAGAACTTTTTGTTAGTTGTCACCCTTTGGCCAGTTATTTAAGCTTCTGAGATTTCAAACTCATGAGATTTAAGATGGAAGGTTGGCCAGATGTGGCATCTCATGCCTGTAATCCCAGCACCTTGGGAGGCTGAGGTAGGCAGATTGCCTGAGGTCAGGAGTTCCAGACCAGTCTGACCAACAGGGTGAAACCCTGCCTCTAATAAAAAAAACAAAAAAGTTAGCCAGGCATGGTTGTGTGTAGCTGTAATGCCAGCTACTCAGGCTAAGGCAGGGAACTGCTTGAACCAGGGAGGTGGAGGTTGCAGTGAGCCAAGATTGCACCACTGCACTCCAGCCTTGGCAACAGAGGGAGACTCCTGTCTCAAAAAACTAAAAAAAATAGATGGAATGTTGTATAGATTCAGTTAGGCAGTTTATGTGAATTCTTAGTAAAATGCCTAGTATAAATTAAATTATATTTATTACTATTCCTAATTTTATAAGCATAATACCATAATCTCAGCAGAGATAACTTTAAGGTCTTCTTCTTTTTGTTTTTGAAACAGAGTCTCGCCCTATGTCCCAGGCTGGAGTGCACTGGTGCGATCTTGGCTCACTGCAACCTCCGCCTCCTGGGTTCGAGTGATTCTCCTGCCTCAGCCTCCTGAATAGCTGGGATTACAGGTGTGTACCACCCACACCCAGCTGATTTTCTATATTTTTAGTAGAGATGGACCATGCTAGCCAGGCTGGTCTCGAACTCCTGACCTCGTGATCTACCTGCCTCAGCTTCCCAAAGTGCTGGGACTACATGCGTGAGCCACCGCACAGGGCCTAACGCCTTCTTAATGATTTCTTTAGTATTGTGTATTTCCCAGAGGAGTAGAGTCATAGTATGACCCCATCTTTCAATTCCCTTATGTTTTCCCAACTAGGTCTACAGTAAGCCAAGGATATCCAAGCTCATGACTTTATTACTTCTAAATGTTTAGACCATTCACTTGCCCATTCAACCAGTTATTAATAATCACAACATGTCAATTGCTTCACAAGCCTCTGCATATGCAGAGATTGAGGATGACTTCAGTAAAGTCCCTATCAAGTGCTCAGACATGCAATGAAGATGTTTTATTATTAATTGTCACATCCCATATGTCTGGATTATACCGATTGAACAGTAGGTACATGACTCTATACCTATTGAAAGTATTGTCTTCTTGACATGAATATTGCTTTCTAATATTTATAATCCAGTTGATCAAATCTTATATACCATTATGAAGACCAAATAACAAATGTATAGTCTTCAAAACTACGCCTTATTACTTCTTCATTAGATGCCAGTCAAGAGTAAACATTTATCTTTTAATCCAAACATTTGTTAGTCCAAAATAATGAAAAATGAATCTATAAGCCATAGCAATTCAGAGGAGAACAATTTATAATTTCTAAAATAGTGTTTATCATAACCATTTAAAGGAGAAAAGTTCTTCAGGAAAACAACAAGGCCTCTGTATAAAAGAAAATTATAAAAACAAAAATGTTCATTTTCATTTGCTTTAATAATGAGTTTGAAAACTACTGGCAAATAAAAATTGGCACAATTTTCTTTTTTCTAAAAATAAAAGCTTTTTCTAAGAGAAAGCCTCTATTTGGTGAGTGATTATACTGCACAGAAGTACACAATGTCTCTAAAACCACAGATGTTTACAGGGTTAGGTTTTTTGGCACATATTTTGTTGAAACATGCCAAATAGGTGTTCTTTAAAATGTGTTCCATTCTATATCCAGTGAAGAGCCATATTTGGTATAGCTTAGGTTCAAAAGCAAATGTCATAATAAGCTAGAACACTGTTTATATTTTTCTACCTTGTAACTCTCCTGTAGTGCACACTGTCAAGAACTCACTCCTTTCTTATCATGAGAGTTGGGAGTAATAAGTGCAGCCCAATGCCCAGAACATTGTGTCAGTTATGTGTAAGTTTTGCCCTTATAACACAAGCATGCTTTGGGAACGGAGGGTTAAACATCATTGCAAAATGATTTCTAGTCACTTTATGTTTCTGGGGACAGAGGGGAGAAAGGGAAAAGGTGTGTGAAAACATTGGCCAGAGCTGATAAGCAAAGTCAGTGAGAAGGCCATGAAGGTGTGATCTGTTTCACTTTCTCCCCCAACCCCTGAACCCATGACCATGTTTGGCCACTGCAAATGGTGCGATCAGGGGCTCTCATTCTACAAACTGGCCTACAGAATAAGGCAGCAGCACAGTTGATGGAGATTACTATGTTTATCTTCCTGAAAGTTGAATTAGAGGTCATGATTTAAAGCAGCGGTAAGAAATCAGTGGTTGCAAAGCTACTTGGGCACATGGCCACACCACTAAGAAAGCATCAAGAGTTCACTCAAAGAAATGTTCATCATGCCTTTCTTCTTTCCATCTTTTTCTTTTTTTAGTTTATATTCATTTTTCTTATCTATGCACTCTTGTGCTTTATTTTCCCTATTGTTTCTTCCTTTTGTTCACATTACTTATTTATCCATTTATTTCATATTTTCATAATAAATACACTTAATTCTTAAGCTTATTTTGTTTAATCAGCTATAAATATCTAATATTATATATCAATAATTTACATTTGAATGCATGATTTTTGTAAATTTAGTTGCATTCCATGTATAAGTCCTATTACAATTGATAATAGGCTATTAAGAGATAAAGACTTTTAGATTTTAATTTAATTTATAAAAACTTGAAAACCTGAACAATGCTAATATTCATTTAAGCAAGGATGTAAAATATTTATTCTCTTTGAAGTATCTCAAAGAGTTATTAAGGTAGCATTCAATGACTTACCAACAATCTTTTATGATATCCTCTTTACAAGGTATTGATGGGGATGTAGTGAGGCACAAGAGAGTACATCTTGCTATGGTAGATATTTAGAACTTATAAGTCCTAGTTTTGACCTAACAAGTGATCATGGGCAATTTCCTCACCTTCTCCAACAAGCTTTTTTATGAATATATTGTATTCATAAAAAACTTCTGTGTATTTCATATCAGGTTTGTGGGATCATATAAAACAATGCATGTAAAACAGTTTAGAAACTGTAACAAAACAAATTACTGATGCACTGTTTTTCTGTGATAAGAAAAACTCATTTGGCAGGGGCAGTGTCTCATGCCTGTAATCCCAGCACTTTGGGAGGCAGGAGGATCACAAGGTCAGGAGTTCCAGACCAGCCTGGCCAATATGGTGAAACCCTGTCTCTAATAATAATACAAAAATTAGTTGAGCATGGTGGCACATGCCTGTAGTCCCAGCTACTCTGGAGGCTGAGGCAAAAGAATTGCTTGAACCCAGTAGGCAGAAGCTGCAGTGAGCCAAGATTGCACCACTGCACTCCAACCTGGGCTACAGAAGGAGACAAAAAAAGTTCAGTGTTTTTGCTCCTGTTTCCAGAGTTCTTACTCTTCCTCTGTCTTGCTGCTCCAAGCTCCGCACAAACACACACTTTTAGTACATACATGCTTAATATGCATACACATGCTCACACATGCCATATATTTCAATCAACAAACCATATACTGATTAACTGTAATCATCTCCTCCAGTCTCTCTCTCTTTCCTGGACATGTCTGTTTGCTGATATCATCCCTTTGCCTCTAGTTCCTACCCTAGATAACCACAGCACAATCTTTCAAAAACACAAATCAGCTTCTTTCACTTCCCTTCTTTAAATCCTTTCATGACACCCCATCACACTTAGGGTAAACTTCAAAGATCTTATTAATGGTAAGGCAGACAAGTTCCGATGAGACCATCAGTTATCATTGCAGCACAATCTCAGCATGGATTCCATTCCAGCCGCTGTAAACATCCTGCGCTACGTCATCCTGTAGTGTTCTCTCTGCCCAGAATGCCATTTCTTTCTTGTTCTTCTAATGGACATCACTTCACTCTTAAAGATTCATTACATTACTCACCTCCTCTGAGATGTTGCCTATGAGCCTTCTGAAAATTATATATTTTTCCCTCTGGGTTTCCAAAGCATCATTTGCATATCACCACTCCCTTCATTTTCAAATTGCATTGACGGTTCTGAATATATGCTTGCCTTCTTACTAATAATCACACATTTCATAGTGCCTGGTTAAAGCAGTTGTTCCTTAGATAATGATGAGGATACATTTAAGTGGCAATCTTAATCGTTGCTTTAAAAATCACAAGATATTTAGTATGAGAGCACCCAAAGACTTTCTGGTAAAATAGCACTAATCACAAGTTTAATTACCTTCCTCAAAAAAAGTAAGGAAAATAACAACATCCCTGGCTGCTGAAAGTGCAGTTAATATTGATAAGTCCTGTTGGCTACCACCTGAATTTTTAAAAGAGACAGACTTTCACATGATTTTTTTAAATTATTTTTTGAGACAGAGTCTTGCCCTGTCACCCAGGCTGCAGTGCAATAGCATGATCTCCGCTCACTGCAACCTCTGCCTCCCAGGTTCAAATGAATCTCCGGCCTCACCCTCCCGAGTAGCTGGGATTACGGGTGCCCACCACCACGACCAGCTAATTTTTCTATTTTCAGTACAGATGGGGTTTCACCATGTAGGCCAGGCTGGTCTCTAATTCTTGACCTCGTGAACTGCCTCAGCCTCCCAAAGTGTTGGGATTACAGGCGTGAGCCCCTGTGCCCGGCCGACTTTCACATGATTTTTAATTGTAGCCTAGGTGTGGCCAGGATCTTGAAAATGAGGCCACGTATGTTTTTATAAAAGGTCAAAATACAAACTTCAGACATACTTATCTTTCTGGTCTGAAGCTCTTGTGTGCATAAACGCTTTTGCTGATTCATCCTCTGTCAACTCTAATATGAACTTCTGTCCCTTCAATATTTGATACACTCCCACATAAATACACAGGCACTCATTAAGCATCTGATGAGCTTATTCAACTTTACAAATTTTGTGGACTGTGGCAAAGGGCCATGTGTTTCTACTCATTTAAGAAACATTTATTGAGGACTTGTTCCATCTGTGCACATCTGACAGCCTTTGTCCTTCCCTCTCACTTCCTGCAGCTAACCCTTTTAGAACAAATTCCACTCTGAGTCTCTCATGGAGCAATTTCCAGTTGATTTTCACTCTTAAGCATGGCTTTGCACTCTCTTTCTTCATTGCAAGTACATTTCAAAGTACATCTTCTAAACAAATGGCAATTCTAGTGAAACATACTCATTGTTTTGCCTCATGATGTTGCTGTAACCTTTGGAGAAGATAAAAATCAGAAGACATTAGAATATGAAATTCTATAAAGAGGAGGAAATAAGACAATTAAAATTAAGAGGAGAAAGTAAAATAACTCTGAAAATTCTAGGAGTGCATGAAGAATATTTTTCAACAAGGGTTTTTCATAGGCAGGCAAATTAACATTACGGTCTTTTGCTGGGAACTAAATGTTTAAAATGTCCGCTTTGATCCAAGGCAAAGTCTTCCCACTATAAAGAATTCTGCTTTTTTATGCATGAACAGAGAGACAGTGAGAACTCAATAAATGTATATTGAACTATATTGAATCAAGATTATGAAGATATAAGGTATAGGAGAATCCAGCCTTAACTTAATTATTCCTGGTAAGTTTGGTCTCAAATCCCTATATACGTCCCTTCCCTGCTGTGCTACAATGGAGTGTATAGGAACTGCGGTTTCCACTCTTCCCCTCTTCTTTAATATCCATAGAAGAGAAAAGCCTAAAAGACCTGCACTTCACCTTTTTTTTTTCTGTTAGCCCCACCCTGATCCTGCTGAATGTATAATAGTAGGCAGCACTTTCCAAAGATAAAAACCTTTAAATCTTACCCTACTGGTCCAGAGGGACCTCAGGGAAAAAAAAAATAAACAGAAAGAGAAATATAAATGTACTAGTCTTTCTTCACCAAAACCTTTATCAGCAGAGTAACCCTATTCAACCCTAGAGCCTTGTATCATGGTTAAGAAGTGTGATTAGAGAAAAATAAACAACAACAAAAAAAGAGGGCATAAAAGTATTTATCTTCCCTATAGCACACTAAAAAATGAAATAACCAAAAAAAGTGTTTATTAATTTCATTATTTGACATGTTAAAGCTTTTTCTTTGAAAACAGATCTGCTAAATAGCTAGCTTTCCTCAAAATATAGTTATTATAACCAGCCCTATAGTCAGGGTTATTTACATGATAAAGTCTTGAAATTCACAGATATAATCCTCACATTTGGGAATATAAGTGCCCAATAGTTCATAAGTATAATATTCTGTGATTGCTGAGGCATAAATTACAATCCTATGGAAAAACTCTCCCTGCGCGAGTGGTTGGCACTATAATATCTGAATACAAAGAGGCTTTGTACAAGACTTTGCACATCAACAGGGATATAGAACTTATCTATATTTTTAAAAAGCTTTATAAAGAACTCTCATAGTGTTTATATCAAGGTAGAGTAGCAGAATGCCCAGGTCCACCCTAGAGCCACATTCTCTGGGTGCACATTATACTCCTACCAGTTACTAAGTAACCACATTGGGTGAATTACATAACTTCTCTGAACCTCAGTTTTCTCAACTTTCAAATGAGATAACAATAATATTCACTTCATGGGGTTGCTGTGAGGATTAAAAAAGACTTGAAGTAGCACATGGCATGTAGTTACTGCTCCATAAATAGTAACTATTATTATCACTTAAAAGTCAATTATTATCACTTAAAAGTCAATGATGAGAACTCAAAGGCTATAGATGGCCAACTATTTTCCACTATATTTTATTGGGAAAATGTTGTTCTATAGCTGTGCCTGGAAATATTGGATTTCAGAAGTCTTGGGGTCTTGGGATAATCTCCTCATGAATCCCGAGGGTCTACTCTGTAGTTCCGTATCGTATGTGGCTTCACGACTCTAGGACGAGAGAGTGAGTCCTGCTGCTTTGATGTTTAGACTGTTTGTTAAAATAGTAGTAAAATAAATGCAATTTTATTTCTCAGATCAAAGATAAGACAAAGATTAGAAGAGTAATAATGTCTGGGCTCTATTTAACTAAAAAAGAAATATAACAAAAAATGACAGGACAATTATTGGCAGCCTGGTTTCATCTACTAGTTTTTACTTTCTAAATATTAAGAAAACCATTTCCTTTGTATATGCAATTGATAAACTAAAAGAAAAATATTGAGAGCTTATAAATATGTTAGAATATTTTTTCACTGATAGAAATGTTCCAAGGCAATGCAGAACACTTCCAAACTGATTACTGAATAGAATAGATAATGAATTCTCATTGAGGTAATCTAGTGTCGAATCCACTTAGAATCACAAGAGTTCACAGTTACCAAAGATTTCATATGGAGATTCAAGTAGGAATGAATTTTGATTAGTTTACATCCAGATGGGCCATCTCTGTTGATAGTACGTGATCTAACATCTTCTAGAATGGTCAACTTTGTAGACCTTTATAGAGTTTTTATGACTATAACTAATAATGACTAAAAGTTTTTACTTCTTGTCATTTTAAAATATGCCAATCACCATGCAAGACACTTCGCTTGTACATTTTTTCTATGACTGAGGATAGTGGAAGTCTAGAGAGGTTTAGCAACTTGCCCAGAGTGACAGGGCTAGTAACTGGCAGAGCCAGGCAACCTGACTCCAGAACCCCTGCTCTCCCCAGCACGCGTATTTTAGGACAAGTGCTTAGGGGAGCTTTCTGGTTAATTTGAAAGGAGAAACTGCCTTGAACTTGCTTTAAACTTTTTCTAGGAACAGGTGATCAATGGATGCTAATGGGAACATGCTTTTCATTGTTTGGACACTTAACCACAGTTAATACAAATACACACTGGGATGGCAACAACATAGACCAGTACGATAATCATTAAAATGAGACTGTCACTTCTATATTTTTAAAACTTTATGTACATAATTAATAAACAGTAGTTTCCTTTTATTTCATTATGATGATTAACACAAGAATTAAAGCAATCAGTTAAAAAAAAAAGGTGGGGGCATTTTCTGTAAAAAAAAAAAAATTAAGTTTACTGAATGCCTAGAGTTGTTATTATGATTTCTAACAGATGCATTATTACAATTATTTGATTTTCTGAACATGGCAATGGCCAACTAAGAAGATCTACATATTTTTATAATAGCTAACTTTTTTTACTGTTTACTCTGTGCTGGAGAATGAACTCAATGGGCTCTTTCATTGAATCACCATAACAGACTGAGGGGATAGACACCACAGACATGCCCATTTTAAATTTAAGGAAACTGTAACCCAGAGAGGATAAGGCCCATCTCCCACAGCTAGTAAGTGACAAAGCTGAGCTTTGAGCTCCTCCTATAAGTCTCTCACTAGAGCCAAGACTAATATTAATAAATAGGATTCTGTAGAACTACCTCCAAAGATTGTATGACATTTTGTCATCTTCAGAACAGCTTTCCATGAATTCATCCCTTACTCACAAGAGCTGCCCGATATACACAGAAGAAATTAAGAAACTGAGTTTCAGAGAGGCCAAGGATTTGCAGAAGATCACAAGGATTTTAAAGTAGTAACACTCACACTCCTGACCAGATTTAAAGTCTCTTTGTTCCACAGTTTTCTAATACACATGTTTCTTCCTCGGATGACAATAACCAAATGCTCATACTTAGTACAAGTCTTAGGCTCTTGCTTTGATTTAGCTGTTGAATTCCAGCCACACAAAGTACAGCTGCTGCTTCTCAGACACTTCAGTGCTTTTTTGACCTTAGCAATGTAGTTCAAGCAGAGGGAAAGCCAACCACAAATGTGTATCCATCTGCCCAGTTATTCTGCATTCCCTCCCAGCTCCGACTCCCTGTACACACAGGATTTCCCTATGGACCTCACATGTGTCTTGCCCCAGTACAAGTCCCACATTCAGAATTTAAATTAGAGTCTGTTGAAGACTGTTGATCTTCTCTGTTTTTTCCTGTTACATTTTGAAAAATAAACAAATTCTTATGATAAAAGCATAATAATCTTATGTCCTCTCCCATTTTATTATGGTTGCTATATATTTGCAGACTTCTACGTTCTCCAGTTTTTCTCTATACTTTTAGCACTTTGAGGCTATTTAGCAGATACAATTTTATTCTAATGCCACTCAACAAGAAAATGTTCCCAAAAAGTCTTTATTTTTAAATTAATTATTAATCATGATTGACATTACCTTCTGCTGTTTTAAAATCCCTCCAAATTACCTCAGAATAAGCTCTTCCATTTTTAGTTTTATCATTTTCATTTAATGACATGTTACAGTAAAATACTAAGCTTCTACAAAAAGAAAGAATGTAAGCAGAGGAAGGCACACTTTCAGTTGAGTCCACATTCAGCAATGAAGTAAGTAATTCAGTGCCACTGATAATGTCATAAGACCCCAACTGTTCAATGGCATGAGAATGTGTCAACATCCAATACATGTTTTTACAAATATTTTATCTCTATCAATATTTATGTACACATAAGCTCTATGACTGCTGGTATTGCCCTTCATAATTCACACTGATTGTTATTTCATTCAGCCAAACAGGTGCCTCAGAAACAATAATATGATACTACATTTTACCATATTTTTAAAATAAACTGTTGGGTTAAGAGAGTAGTTACCCTAAATAATGAGAGTGCCGGAAATAGCACTTCATTATACTGATTGCATTATATGTAAATTCCAATGCAGGATGATTTCTAAATATACAGAGGCTTCGGGAAGGGGTGTCTGTTTAAATTTCTTTTTAAAATCATTGCTGAGAATTAGTAGAATGCTGGAACTGAGAATGGATTGGAGATATTTATATTCTAAATCTAAATCTGAAAGGGAGCTACACATTGTTTTGCTTATTACAGAGCCAAACTGGGAGGGCCAGGTATCTGCAACAGTGGCCAAAGAGTTGTAGAACAAGTTTGGTCTGACCATCTTCAGAGTCCAAACCTGTGGTAAAATCTGTCCATACCCAGTCCAGCTAAGGGCTCCTGAGCCAAAGGAATGTCTGCGCCTCATAAGCCCTTAGAATCATAGGCTTAACATACAGAAATAGTATAAAGAGAATATTGAAACTACCTGTAATCCATTCAGTGATAACTGCTGACATAAGTCAACATTTTAGTGTATTTTAAAAATTGTGACTATAAAATTAATATGGGTGTCAACTGATAAAATATTTTAGATACTCATTTTTCCATAAACATCAATATCTTTCAAAATGGCACAAAAATTACATTTCTAGATATTTATCTTTAAGAACTTATCAGAAATCCCCAGAAAGACTGTGTATGTGTAAATGTGCAGTGATATACAAGACAGGTTTGTGTCTGTTCACATATTTTTCACTTATCATAAAAGCTTTTTCTCAAATTTTTAGTCATAATTCTATATGATTTAAATGACTACATAATACTCTATATGTAGACATGCTGTAACACATTTAACTGGTCATCCGCCATTGGACCTTACTTTTGCTTTACTTCATAAATAACAATGTAAAATATTATTCTTGTGCCTATACCTGTGTGTGAGTCTCTAATTCCACATTTTGGATAACATTTTATACAAGCATTGCTGGCTAAGTACATGTTGAAGGCGACTTACCTTTCTACTACCAGTATATAAGCATGCCATTTCCTTCACACTGAGGATAGTACCATAAAAATAAACAACAGCACAAGGTATACTAAAGATGAACAGATATGATCTATTGTTGTTTAAATCTTTGTTTCTTTAAATCTTTCCCGATGTATTATTGTTTGCATTTTTGCCCTCCTTATGTTTGTTGATCACTTGTACACCTCCCCTTTTATTGCTTAGTAAATCGTCATTCATGTTCCTTGTCAAGTTTTCCAATGCGCTTTGAATTTTTTTGGTTTTATATTCCTGGAAATTCATTGTGTATCAATAATTTTGACACTATGTTACATTTTCAGAAGTTTGATACTTATGCTTTTTATTTTTATACACAAACACTTCTTCATAAAATATAGTCATTAAAGCCACATTCTGAGATGTAGGAATTTCCATTTGTAAAGCATTTTTCTACCAACTTGTTCTGTTTAATAAAGAAAGTAATTATTAGTTTCCTGGGAAGAAGAGTTTTGCTTATAAAAGAGGAGTTTTACTTTAATAGATATGTCTTGACATTGCATTCTTTCTTTTCTCATTGTCCTTGAGCCTTATCAATCCACATCACTCAAAGCCAACACGTTTCACCAGGAGGTATATTATCAGAAAATCATTGAAGAAGATAGAAGGTGACCTAATGTTTTACTCAGTTTGGGTTGCTGTAACAGAACAATATAGATTGAGTGGCTTATAAACATAGAAGTTTATTCCTCACTGTTCTGGAGCCTGAGAAGTCCAATAGCAACACGCAGGCAGATTCAGTGCCTGTTGAAGGCCCACTTTCCATTCACAGGCGGCCCTCTTCTTGTTGTGTCCTCACATGGTGGAGGAAGGGAGGAAGTTCTCTCAGGCTTCTTGAATAAGGTCATTAATATCACTCGCAAAGGCTCCGCGTTCACAACCTAATCACCTCCCAAAGGCTTCATCCCCCAACATCATCACAGTGAGGATCAGGTTTCAGCATATGAATTTTGGGGCAACACAGTCTATAGCACCTAAATATAAATGATTGATTGTATCAGTTCTGACTTTCTTAACCCAAGGCTATTGATTTCTAACAAATGCAATATCAGTTCATTTGTATAGTAATAGTTTGCTTTTGTGTGTCCTACATTTTACCAATATTGTTGAATTTACATAGTATCCATGACATTATGTCTTCATATTTTCATTACACATGAAAAGATCATAAATCTCACTCCCTCTCTATCCTCAAGAACACACTACTAGAAAACAAAAGAGACAAGCATTTTGGTAAACTCAATTTTATTTCTAAGTGACGGTCTGAACTTAAAATATTCTTGATGAATTTCTCATCTTCTTAAAATTGTTTTGATATACAATTGATTCTCCTGTTTAAAATGTCTAATTTATTTTTCTGATACTGTGCAAAATTCTAATGAAATTAATTACTTGACTTGTACTGGGTTTAATGTTGGGCTGCTACAGTGCAAAAGATAGACAATTCTTTTGTAATTGTAGTAGAAACTTCAACCTTCCAACTAATAAGAAATAAAAGTATATAAAAGTGAAAAGATACAACTGGATTCAGTACAGGGACAGCCTGGGAATTAGATTATGTTCTCCATTGATATTAGATTTGGAGTACAAATTCACTTGTAAACTTGATGATAGTGAAAAAAAAGATTTTAATTTTTGAATTATCACCTAAGTTTAAAAAGACACAATTTCTCCATTTTGATGTATTTCTAATACTTAATTATTTTTATAATTAATCAGGTTTTCTTTCCCTGCAAAAGCATGAATTAGTTGACTAAAGTAGACAAATATCTTGAAGAATTAAATTTACCAAAGCTGACAGAAAAAGGAATAGAAAATCTTAATAGTATGTTATCTATTAGAGACATTGAATCCATTTTTAAAAAGAAAAAAGCCAGTCCCAAATGATTTCAGAGATGAATTTCTTTCAAACATTTGAGGAAGAAATAATGATCCTTCACCAACTCATCAACAAAATAGTGAAAAAAAACCCATCTAACCCTTTTTATGAGGTCACTGTAACATTGTTTCTCATATTTACAAAGACCCAAAAAAGAAACAAAAGGAAAAAAACGGAAAAAAAATTACAGATAACTATGTTTCACATAGATGCAAACATAGTTAATCACATATTAGTGAATCAAATATGATAATATATAAAAGGAGAATTCATCACAGTCAAGTAGATTTTACTCCAGATATGAATGATTTAAAATTTTCTAAATAAATCAATGTAATTTACTACATTTACAATAAAAAAGTAGACTATACAAGTGTCTCTTAGATATAGAAATAGCTTTTGAAAAACGTTAACAGTTATGAACAAAAAAAAACTTTTAACAAATTAGAAATAGGAGAGAGTTTTTTTTTTAATTGTACTTTAGGTTCTGGGGTACATGTGCAGATCATGCAGGATTGTTGCATAGGTACATACATGGCAAGGTGGTTTGCTAATCTCTAATGAAAAATATCCACTAAAACCCCTCAGCAAATGATCAATTTGAGAAACTCCTCTGAGATTAGTAACAAAACAAGAATGCCTAATAACACCACTTCTATTCCATATTGCACTGAAGGTCCTAGCCTGTGTAATAAGGCAAATAAATAAATAAGAACAGGAAAGGAAAAACAAAGCTGTATATGACATAGTTGTGTTTAAAGACCTTCTGGAGAATCTACATATAATTAGAATTAATAAGTAAATTTAGCAAGATCAATGTGTATGTAAAAAAATTGAATTTTTATATACCTGCAACAACAAAAAAATACTATTTAAAGGAAAAGAATGTTTACAGAAATATAAAGTTTTAAAAATCTAGTAATAAGCCTTAAAAATGTATAAAAGGATATTTCCAGAGAGGAAATAAAGATCTCAATAAATGTAAAACTTTATGATATTCATGGCAGGAAATTGAAAATATAATAAGCTGTCAAATCACCCCCCTCTCATGTTTTGCTCTTTTTGCAAGCCCACTTCCCCTCTTACTTTTCTACCATGTGATGCAATCCACTATGTTAGGATATAACGGTGAGGCCCTCACCACAGGCAACCACCCAATCTTGCACTTCCCTGCCTCCAGAACCATAAGCTACATAAACCATCTCTTCTTTATAAATTATCCAGTATCAGGTATTCTGTTATAGCACCAGAAAATGTGTGAAGGCAATTACGTATCTAATAGAATGGCTAAAATGAAAGACTGATAATTCCAGATATTGGTGAGGATGTGGTACAACCAAGGTTTGCCCACTGGGTGTGCAAATATAAAACAATATAGCCACTTTGGAAAATCTCTTAGAAGTATTTACATAGGATTAATGTATGCATACTCTATAATATAGCAATTCTGTTGCTAGGTATACACTCAATTGAAATATATACACATTTTAACCAAAAAATGCCTTGTACTAGAATGTTCATGTCAGCATGATTCACAACAAATAAAAAGATAATGTCACCAAATACCCCTCAATGGAAGAATGGATAAATAAACTGTGATATACACAGACAGTGGAATACTAAAACAATAAGAGCAAGCAGGAAAAGGTTAATGCAGCAGGCCTGGGTTATTCAAACCCTGTACATTCCAAAGGTTTGTCTTCATGACTGTGACTTGGTCAACTCCTGGAAATAAGCTCTGAGCCCTGAAAATATTCTGTGTGATAAAGAGTGTTTCTGCATGCCTGAAGGCTTGGGCCACAATGTACCAGTGTGGCCAGATAATTTTATCCTAACAATATGACTTATAGCGAATGCCTGCTTTTTCTCTGAGTAGCTAAGGTCAGTCATGGTGTCATTATTGGTCCCGGTAGAAACTCTGGACATCAAGGCTCAGGTGAGGTTCCATGTGCCCCCATGCAACTCCATTGCAAGGAAACACCTGGAAGTGTATGTCTGGTTTCTCCTGGACTTTGTCCCATCTGATCTTTTCCTTTGCTGATTTTAATTTGTATCTCTTTGGTATAGTAAATTCTAAGTGTGCATATAATTAGCTTCTGATTCTTTTGAGTCTTTCTTAACAAATCATCAAATTGGAGTGTACTCTTGGGGACCTCTGACACAATTTGATTCTATTTATATGAAGCGCAAGAGTGGGCAAATTTAATCCACACTGTTAGAAGTCAGGATATTGATGGAAGGCAGTGATGGGAAGCAAAACAAAAGATCATTCTGGATGCTGGAGAGGTTGCTTTTTTTATGCCACAGGCTGGTTACGTATGTATGAAATTCTTTGTATGAAACTTAAAAAAATTTAGTTTATGTGAGTTGCCAGGATCCTTTAGGGAGAAATTGTTTCTCAAAAATGGTGTCTTCCGCTGGGAAGTATCATGGGATTTTTATGAAGAACAGAACACAGAATTCCAAAAAGCTTCTTGGTGGTTATATCCCTGAATGTGAGATATGCAAAGATGATCATCAGCCTCCTCTGAAGTATATGTGATGGAAACCCGCAATTGATATTGTTCTATTTTTCTATTCCTTAGAGTAATCTTAGATCTTTCTTATGTTTTTTCCATTAATTAGAAATGTAATTTGATTTTGCAAAGAGAGGGAGGGAGAAGTTTTTACATAAATTAACAGACTTCAAAGTATTTTCCTTACACTACTTCACAAAGATACAACTCTCTACCCCTGACTATTACCCCAATAAAGAACTCTAAAAATGGAGAGAGGAAGGGCACACAAAGAAAATAGAAATAAAATACAATAAAAATCTCTAATGCTCTTTCCTTCATGAGCATAATTTTGATTTATTGTAGAATACTGGGACACATTCACAATTTGATTTTTATGTAAGCTGCATTTTCTATGTGATTCATTAAGCAAAAGCCTGAGTTTTGGTGGAGAACTTACTCATACCCCAACACAAGATCAAGGAGCAAATAAATGTTGAATCAGGTTTATCAATATTTTTCAGATCTTTATCTGACCCTCTATTGATATTTACTTTTTGGTGTATATGTACGGGAAGAGGTACACTTGCTGATTATAGTAAGTATGAAGAACAGACAGGGTCTAATTTGGAGTATCACAATTCTTTAATGAAGAAATTTAGAAGCTTGAATGCTGTGTTTGTCTGGGTGCCACTTAAGCAGTATCAGTCATAGTTCCCAAATAAAGAAGTCCTATTAAAATGAAATGTGAATTGTTTTGAATTTCTTTTTTTTTTTTTTGGTCATTTTGAATTACTAAAATATCAAAATAATTGTATATTAATTAAGAATTGTTTGGAAGATAAATTAAATCAATTTAGTAGTCCCCAAAGTAGAGATTTAAGAATATAAAATAGAAGAAAAAGAGCGTAATCTAAATTCCTTCTAAGCCCAGAGCCAATACCCCTTAAACTGAAGATCAACAGAAAGAAAATTGCTCCATGTCATTCCCAAAATTCTTTTTCTTTGAGGAAATCATTATGAACACATAAGAGGGAGTTATTCAAACGCTATTATTCTTGATTCAGGTTACAGCATGCTGATGTTGCCCATGCTGTGAGTTGAGTGCTTTCTGATGAGTACAGCTCTTTAAAGATAAGAACAAACCTACAGATTATCCTTCAGCTACTGAATAGTAGGTTACTCTTTAGGAAATAATATGACTGTCTTTTCAGAAAGGAAATTTATAAAAAATATTATTTTGAAAATTAAAGTAATATGATCTGACATTCTAATTTTAGTTGCCTTCAGTATTCTTACGATGTACTAAAGTTTATATACATCAAATATATAAGGGTTACTGGGTTTTTTTTCATTATAAAAGGTGATTCCACCTTGATATCTATTACAAAACAATGTAAAAGATATATTTTCCCATATAGCATGAAGTCTATAAAGTATAAATATTTTAGCACTTCAGAAAGGCAGAAAATGTTTCTTGTAATCTTTATTTCATTTTCATTCTGAGCTAACTGATAGTTGACCCTTAGGGTGTGCTTTAGTTCTGACTGTAATCGTCAAACTAAAATAAGCACCTATGAGCATGTGTACACGCACTAAAACACAATCTATATTCATCTTACAGCTTCGATGATTTAAAAATCAAATTATAATTTGTATATTTGTTTATGAAACTTCATGGTTTTTCCAGACACTTTTAATCCTCTAATTTTATAGATGAGAAGAAGAAATTCTGAAACATTAATTTCTGCTAAGTTGTATAGTTTACATTAACAGTTACCTAGTCCAGGACTTTTCCTTTATACCATACCCCTTTTCATCATTCTCAAAATGAATGATTTTTGTCAGTAATTTACAAAATACATAGAGTAAAATATATAAAGTATATTTTATAATATAAATATAAACACGTATTATATATTTATATAACATATGTTTGTAATACCAGAACTTTGGGAGGTCGAGGCAGGTGGATTACCTGAAGTCAGGAGTTCAAGACCAGCTTGACCAACATGGTGAAACCCCGTCTTTACTAAAATTACAAAAATTAGCCAGGCATGGTGGCACAAGTCTGTAATCCCAGTTACTTGGGAGGCTGAGGCAGGAGAATCACTTGAACCTGGGAGGCAGAGGTTGCAGTGAGCTGAGATTACACCACTGCACTGCAGCCTGGGCAACAAGAGCAAAACTCTCTCTCAAAAAAAAAAAAAAAAAAAACTCAGTGGACTGCATTCTAACATATCAATTCATTTAATATGTCTCGTAGCACCTGTTATGATATTTTAATAATACTTTATTTGAAGAATTAGGACATATATTTTATTATCCTCAGCATAGGTTGTATCTTCAGATATATTCATATGTGCCTTTAATTAATAAAATGTATCCTAGATCTGGCACAGTGGCTCATGCATGTAATCCCAGCACTGGAGGATCACTGAAGGTCAGGAGTTCAAAACCCGCCTGGCCAACATGGTGAAACTTGGTCTCTACTCAAAACACAAAAAATTAGCCAAGTATGGGTGGTATGCTCCTGTAATCCCAGCCACTCCAGAGGCCGAGGAACAAGAATCACTTGAACCTGGGAGGCAGAGGTTGCAGTGAGCCACGATCATACCACTGTAATCAAACCTGGGCAACAGAGCGAAACTTTGTCTTAAAAAAATAAACGAACATAAAAAAAATTAAAATGTACCCTAGCCAAATCCACGAAGTTGATTAAAACATCATTTTTTGGTATTGTCTTACGGCCCGGGATAAAAACTAGAATAATTAACTTAGCTTTTTTCCCCTCAAAATTTGTTAAATTTCTTCAGGAGAATCAAAAAAATCCAAAACATTTCTCTATTTTTTTTATATATATTGTTGTTAGCTTTGTTAAGGCGTAACTGACATAAATGAGTTACACATGTTAACATTATACAATATAATTTTAAACATATGAAAACACCTGCAAAATCATAACCACAAGTAAGATAGGAATGTAACAATCACCATCATAAGGTATTTTTATTTAACCTGGCTTCTTTCTCTGAGTTTAAATATTTTGAGATTCATTCAATATTTTGAGATTCATTCATGTAAAATGTTACGAAATACATTTCTTTTTACTGGTGAGTGGTTTTCTATTGTCTACATATTCTAATTTGCTTATCTATTCACGCAATAATGAATTTTGAATTGTTTCTTGACTAACATAAACGAAGTTGCTATGAATATTTATTTACAATTTTTTCTGGACATACGCTTTTCTTTCTCTTGTGCATGTATATAAATAACTTAAAGAGACTACCAACTGTTTTCCCAAGTGGATGGATGAATTCACATTCTACCAAGAGCATATGAAAGTTCTAGTTTCTCCATATTCTTGCAAACTCTTGTATAATAATTAGGAGAGCTAAAATTAAAAAAAAGTTTTTCATAGTCTTGTATATTCATTAGGAAAGTGAAAATAAAAAAAGTTATTTTTTATTTAGTCTTCCAAACTCTTGATTATTCAAGACTTGAGTTTGCAAGACTAAATAAAAAATAACTTACTTATTTTCGCACTCCTAATGAATTCTTAGTACTAATTGTTTTCTTAATTTTCTTAATGACGAGAGATTTTGAGCATATTTCATGTGCTTATTAATCATCTGTATGTCTTTTAAAAATAAATTGTCTGTTCAAAATTTTACCTTTTTTAAAAAAATTGGGTTATTTGTTTTCATTTGTTTTTGTGAGATTTTTACATATTCTGGATTCAAGACCTATATCTGATATATGCACTGCAAATGTTTTCTGATAGTCTCTGAACTGTCTTTTCTTTCTCTTGAGAATGTCTTTGGAAAAGGAGAAATTTTTAATTTTGAGGAATTACAAATTATAAGTTTTCTTTTTTATGAATTGTGCCATTGGTGTCATATCTAAGAGTTTTCTGTTTAGCCAAAGATCATAAAGATTTTCTTCCATGTTGTTTTAAAAGTGTTTGAGTTTTAGATTTTACATTTAGGTTTATGATTCATTTTGAATGAATTTTTCCATAATATATGAGGTATGGATCCAAGTTAACATTTTGGCACATGGGTATTCAACTGTTTTAGCATTATCTGTTGACAAGATTATCCTTTTGTCACTCATCTGCCATTTCACTTTTGTGGAAAATCACTTAGTTGTCCATATTAGGGTATATCAGTTTCTGGAATCTCTACTATGTTCTATAGACATATTTGCCTCACCTTACTCCAGTCGATGCTGTCTTAATGCCTGTGGCTTAAAAATAGTATCTCACAATTCATTTTATTATTTATATTAAGTAGTAAATTATCTCTTAAGAAATAATGCATCTGTTTACCAATGTACTTACGATTTCTGGTAATTCCTTCTGCCTAAAGAATTTTCTTTAACAGTTATTGTATTCTGAATCTGCTAGTGATGAATACTTCCAGCTTTTGTAGTTTGGAAAACATTTTGTTTGATCTTCATTTGAGGAATTTTTTCCTGGTTATAAGATTCTAGAATTGAAGTCTTGCTTTTATTATTTCACATATGCTTTCCCACTATTTTTTCAACTTACGTTATTTTCAATAAGAAATCTGTTGTCAACCTTATCTTTATCTAAGCAATGTCTCTTTGCTTTGACTGGCCTAAAATTATTTTCTTTGTCACTGATTTGACAAATCTTCTTATGATATGCTTTGGTTAGGTTTCTTCTTGCTTCATAGGGGGAAGCAAATTCTGTCTCTGTTACTTCATCTTGTATAGAAATAAAAGTCACCATGTGTTTTAAACTGTATGTAGCTTTTGTGACTTTCTAGGCAAATTATGCATTACCCGATTAGAACTTAAACTACTTGTCAATAATTACATGTTACTTAAATAAAAAATACTAAGATTTTAAAATTTCAAAATATACAGAGGATAGACTGAAACTCAATAAATATTCAAGGTAACTTTAGTCTCCCTCTAAGCTTATTTTTTAATTCACGGCCCTTAAAATCATTTCCTGCAGATAATTAAGGCATTATTAAATTTTTGAGGCCTGATAATCTGTTTATTCCATTCTTCACTTGTCAGAAGACGACAGCTGTCTTGAAGCAGGTTGTAAATCATGCTTACCTTCATTTAATAAGGATTCTAAAATATTTTACTTCAGTATAAAAACTGTGGATCTATCACTAGCAAGAAACTGCAAGCATTTTCCCACCTTTGTCTTCATCATCTTCATCTTTAACTATTCACACTCCGAAGTGATAGAACTAACTTTTATAAAAATATAGTTACAGCATTAACTTGGGCATGAAACAATAAATCCTTTGACATATGGTATACTATCACTTCAGGAGACTGGTGCATAAAACCTTTCAATTAATCAAGTATCCTGATGCTCAAAACATTTTTCACTTAAACTTTTCTTGGATTATCAATTTGAATAGAATTGAAATATAATATGGACACTTAGGACTAAACCAATATTAAAGATGCTTTAATTGGCAAAGATTCTCAAGATAATTTACATAATAGTTCACTTCTATTGAGCAATGACTAAGTGCTTTTTAGAGTGCTACAACTTTTACTTATTATTTCCTTTATTTTTATCGATAGCTCATTGAGTTTTATGCTAATATTATTTCAATTTTCAAATGAGGACACTGAGATACAGAATGTTTAACTAATTGACTCAAAGTTATAAGAAATTAGCAATGCCCGAATTGGAACATTTATGTGGACTGCAAAAGGAAAGCTCTTAAAGGCTGCACACTTTTTTATATAATAAATTGAAATGACGAGAAAGTAAAATGTAAAACAAATCAGTGCTTGTTAAGGGTTTAGGGAAGTCAGAGTTGAAGGTGGGGACAGGGTCATAGCCACATCTGAAGTGGGTGTGGCTATGTTAGCACAATTGGAGAGATCTTTGCAGTGAGAAATTCTGCGTTTTGACTGTGGTGATGCACAAACAAACTTTCGTGTGGGCATTTAAAAAATACAAAGACATAATATATTTTCAGGACTTGGGCTCCTCAGTGGAACTTATTAATACAACGCAGATCTTCCCCAAAAAGTGAACCAGGCTGGGTCTTTCTCAGTTATTAGGGATCAGAAAAATAAAAGGAGGAAGGAAAGGAGGATTGGTGAGAGAGAAAGAAATAGAAAAAGAAAGAAATGATTGAAATAGGGCAGAGTTATTAACAGTAGAGATGGCCAAAAATCAAAAGAGAACAATTTTGAAATAGAATGAATAGAACTTGGTTGGTTAACGGGTAAAAGAAGGAAACTCAAGACTGTGGGATAATCAGTACATGCCTTGGCTTAGATGATGTATATATTTATGATGGTACTTGGAAGAGTAGAAGATTTTATATGAAAATGTTAAGTAGAGATAGAGGCTGATTTATTTTGGATGTCTTCTCCAAATTTCATGTTGGGATGTAATCCCCAGCGTTGGAGGTAGGACCCGGTGGGGATGTTCGGGTAATAGGAGCAGATCCCTCATGGCTTCAAGCTATCCTCACAGTAGTGAGTGAGTTCTCATGAGATCTGGTTGTTAAAGTGTGTGGCATCTCCCAAGTCTCTCTCTCTTGGTCCTGATTTCATCATGCGACATGTAAGCTCCCTCTTTCTTTTCCAGCATGAGTAAAAGCTCCCTGAGGCCTCCCCAGAAGCAGATGCGGGCACCATACTTTCTGTGTAGTCTGCAGAACTGTAAGCCAATTAAACCTCTTTTATTTATAAATTACCCAGTATCAGGTATTTCTTTCTCTTTTGCTTTTTTTGGAGACAGTCTCCCTCTGTCACCAGGCTGGAGTACAGTGGGTTGATCTGCACTCTCACCGCATCCTCCACCTCCCAGGTTCAAGTGATTCTCCTGCCTCAGCCTCCTGAGTAGCTGGGACTACAGGCACATACCACCATGCCCAGCTAATTTTTTGTATATATGTATATATTTTTTTTAGTAGTGACATGGTTTCACCATGTTGGCCAGGATGGTCTCAATCTCTTGACCTCATGATCCACCTGCTTCAGCCTCCCAAAGTGCTGAATTAGAGGCGTGAGCCACCATGCCTGGCCAGATATTTCTTTATAGCAATAGCCTAATTGTTCTTGCACTGCTATAAAGAAATGCCTGAGACATGCAAGAAAGAGCTTATCAGGTAGATGGTTATATGCATATGGAGCTCAAGAAAGAAGCTTCAGCTAGAAATGTATTGACCATTAGCCTCAGGAGAACACTGTATATATGTTAAGTATATCGATCTGGGCATATCTAAGTTGGAAACATGTTATTAGGTTGGTGCAATAGTAATTGTGGTTTTGGCCGTCAAAAGCAATGAAAAACCACAGTTACTTTTGCACCAACCTGATACATATACAAATGTTTTTAAGATAGGCCATCTCATACCTTATATCTGTCAATATTGACAATGATATTAACATCTAACATGTATGTACATGTACAAGACAGTTCTCTAAATATTCGTATAATTGATCCCATTTAATGCACATAAAATCCTGCAATATGGATATTATTATTCTCACTTTGCTGCAGAGGAAACTCAGGTTAAGAGAGGTAAGCTGCTATTTGCCTCTACTCATGAGCTTATTTCCCTCCCTCCCTCCCTCCCTTCCTTCCTTTCTTCCTTCCCTCCCTCCCTCCCTCCTTTCCTTCTTTTCTCCTTCCTTCCCTCCCTCTCTCCCTTCCTTCCTGCTTTCCTTCTTCCTTTCCTTTTTCCTTTCCTTTCCTTTTCCCTTCTCTTCCCTCCCCGTTCCCCCCCTCCCCCTCTCCCCCTTCCCTTCCCTTCTCCTACCTTTCCTGTTTGACACAGTCTCACTTGGTAGCTGGAGTGCAGTGGCACGATCTCAGCTCACTGCAACCTCTGTCTCCCAGGTTCAAGCTATTCTCCTACCTCAGCCTCCCAGATAGCTTGGGACTACAGGTATGTGCTACCACACCCAGCTAATTTTTTTTTTTTGGAGACAGAGTCTTGTTCTGTCACCCACGCTGGAGTGCAATGCTGTCATCTCAGCTCACTGTAACCTCCACCTTCTGGTTAAGTGATTCTCTTGCCCCAGCCTCCTGAGTAGGAGGGATTACAGGCATGCATCACCATGCCCAACGAGTTTTGTACTTTTAGTAGAGACGGGATTTCTCTATGTAGATCAGGTTGGTCTCAAACTCTCAACCTCAGGTGATCCGCCCCCTCTCGACCTCCCAAAGTGCTGGGATTACAGGCATGAGCCATGGTGCCTGGCCAGTTTTTTTGTATTTTTTAGCAGAGGCAGGATTCACCATGTTGGTCAGGTTGGTTTTGAACTCCTGACTGCAGATGATCCACTCACCTCGGCCTCCCAAAGTTCTGGGATTACAGGTGTGAGCCACCACACTCAGCCCACCCATCACAAGCTTTTAAGAGGAGGGCTCAGGATTCATACTTAGGATAATTTCAGGAGACTGCCTTTTTGTTACTGTGTTATTTTGTTTCTCATAGTGGTAAATCTGTTAGGCCAAGATTTATAAAGTGTTCGCAATATCTTACTTTTTAGTGGTCCACATTCTATTTCCATTACTTAGTTAACATTTGATATTTAGTGATTTTTTTTGCACAATAACCATATTATACAAAATTTAAAAATGTTAAAATTTAAACTACTCCTAATGTTAAAAATTAGATACATATTACAAATAAAATTCACTGATAAAAATGTTTCAAATATGCATATGCAAATAAAACTATGTAAAAGTCAGTGTGTTTCTTATGACAAAATTATCAGTCTCACAGATAATTTTTTGTCACTCTATGAAAGCAGTCTGTCTCCACAATATTTTGTATACCGAACGATTTATTCCGGTGAACAAATCACGTGAAGAATCTTACACACCTACCAACCATGCTTTCTACATATTACTTACATGTTAAGCAATAAAAGCTCCTGCCTATTCACTGGTCTCTTTCAGGGTAACCTTCAAAAATTAATGTGCACGGATGGTTTTCTCCTACCTGTTCTCCCTGTCACATCATTCATGCACCAATCTTCTCCAAGACCTCAAAGCCAATCATAAGGGAAGTAGACAAGGTACAAATATGATTGTTAAGTCTGAAGTATTAGCAGTGCCTGGAGAACAGATGTGTTAAAGTGCGCAAGATAATATAAAACAACCTCTAAATCTCTCATTGCACCTGCTCTGTAATTCTATAAGGATTCTTTCTGACAAATTATAAAGAGTGATTAGAAATGGCTACATGTTGCAAGTCACCGATAATCGGTGAGGAAAAAAAAAAAAGCCCTCAAAACAGAAAACACCCACAAACTCACAAATTATAAACTGGAAATCCTAAGGTTAAAAATGTTCTTTACATAAAGTCTTGTTTGGCTGACCTAGAGTGGAGCATCAATTATGCAGTTTCATTGATGGGATAGATTGTAATAAAAAGCATAGAGAACCTTGAACAACTTCAATTCCTTTTACAAACATAATACAGTAGCATGGGAGTTATAGCTCTTCAGTAAAAATTATACTCTCAGAGAAATCGGTATCATTCTAAATCCATTCTTTGCTTTTCACTCCACAGGGCAAACTCTGATATTTCTTTTCTGTAAGAGACAAATGAAAGTAGTGCCAGCATATGCCTGTTCAACAGCTTATAGTGACTGATGTAAAAATTCACTGAAATGTACTTTATGTATGCTATAATAAGATTTTACTATAAAGTATAAATTGAAACAACTGTGATTTGAAAAGGAGATGTCAATTCAAATCTGACAGTTGATATTACTGTTAAGATTATAAACTCCTCAGAAAGAAGAAGGCTTTGGAATACAATTACTCATTTTAAGATTACAGCTGAATTGACGCAAGTGCTAGATATGCTCAAGAGTGTCCTGACAAATATGCTGTATATCTGTGTCCACAGACAGATACAGAAACTGATATGCATATACAAACAAACTATGCTCGTGCATTTAGAGACGTATGCTTTTACACCTCTCATTTTCTCCTTTACTCCGTAAGTCCATGTAATACCATTTCTGCCCCCATATTACCAAAATTACTTTTCTTCAATTCAAGAAGTGTTTCGAGTTCCAGATAACAATGATTACAGGCAAAAAACCTGAGAATCATTACTACCAGTCTTATTTATAATTTCTTTGTAAAATCTTGCTAATTCTACCTCCTGTGTAGCTCTTAAATTTATTCACACCTTTATGTTTTCTGAACATTTCCACGGTCAGGTCCTCATAACCACTAATATGGATTATTTCATTAGTCTGCTAACTGGTTTCTCTGCCTATAGTCATCCTGCTTTTAATTCACTTTCATCCTAAACCATGGCAATATATATAAATAGACAGATTGACAGATAGATAGTATTATTATACATGTAACATTATTAATATATCAAAAGGTAATATATAATTATGTACATGCATTCTTTGCTTAAATCCTTTCACTATTTCCTTATCAATAATCAGTCTGTTGGAAAGACTAGAAGTGAATCTGAATCACCCCCTGGACTTTTTCAAACTGCACATTAACTTCTACGATTCCGATATGTGACCAGCTTACTATCATTTCCAGAGACAGCTGATGTTTCTGATGTAAGAGTCTCACATTCTTCAAATGTGTTAGAGGATGCAAAAGAGGAGAATCACTAAGTTACTGGATAAAATACACACTCTTCAGGATGGCAGATGAGATGCTTAACAATCTGGTTACTCTCTTCCTTTTTTAAAAAATTTATATATATATATATATATATATATGTATGTATATATATATATATTTTTTTTTTAATTACACTTTAGGTTCTGGGGTACATGTGAAGAACATACAAGATTGTTGCATAGGTACATACATGGCAATGTGGTTTGCTGCCTCCATCTCCATCACCTATATCTGGCATTTCTCCCAATGTTATCCCTCCCCAACTCCCTACCCTCCAGTGTCTATCCCCTAATTCCCCTCAACAGACTCTAGTGTGTGATGCTACCCTCCCTGTGTCCATGTGTTCTCATTGTTCAACATCCACCTATGAGTGAGAACATGTGGTGTTTGATCTTCCGTTCTTGTGTCAGTTTACGGAGAATGATGGTTTCCAGATTCATCCGTGTCCATACAAAGGACACGAACTCATCGTTTTTTATGGCTGCACAGTATTCCATGGTGTATATGTGCCACATTTTCCCTGTCCAGTCTATCATTCATGGGCATTTGGGTTGGTTCCTGGTCTTTGCTATTGTAAACAGTGCCACAATGAATGCACGTGTGCATATGTCTTTATAATAGAAGGATTTATAATCCTTTGGCTATATACCCAGTAATGGGATTGCTGGGTCAAGTGGAATTTCTATTTGTAGGTCCTTGAGGAATCGCCACAGTGTCTTCCACAATGGTTGAACTAATTTACACTCCCACCAACAGTGTAAAAGTGTTCCTATTTCTCCACATCCTCTCCAGCATCTATTGTCTCCAGATTTTTTAATGATTGCCATTCTAACTGCCGTTAGATGTTATCTCAATGTAGTTTTGATTTGCATTTCTCTAATGACCAGCGATGATGAGCATTTTTTCATGTTTGTTGGCCTCCTGTATGTCTTCTTTTGTAAAGTCTCTGTTCATATCCTTTGCCCACTTTTGTATGGGCTTGAAATATAGTCATATCCATCCTCTACCTTCCCAAATTTGTTGTTTAACAGTGATCCCTCTGGAAAAATGCTGTTCTTTCTCATCTTCTTTACATTAAAATTATTATTATTATTATTATTATTATTTGAGACAGGTCTCTCTGTCACCCAGGCTGGAGTACAGCGGCTCAATCTTGGCTCACTGCCACCTCTGCCTCCCGGGTTAAGCGATTCTCCTGCCTCAGCCTGGGATTACAGGCACCCACAACCAAGGCTGGCTAATTGTTATATTTTATTTTACTAGAGATGGGGTTTCACCATCTTAGGCTGGTCTTGAACTCCTAACCTCAGGTGATCCGCCCGCTTTGGCCTTCCAAAGTGCTGGGATTGCAGGTGTGAGGCACAGAGCCCAGTCACGTTAAAATTCTCACAAAGTTTGTGCTCATTGTCATTACCTACTCACTTTCCTCCTGAACTCCTCACAATGCAATCTGACTTTGGCTCAACCTCTAAAATAATTCCTCCATCACAAGGGTTATCACCTTTATGGTGCTAATAGACATAGTTGGTTTTCAGGGAGCCATTGCAAACTGATCACTGATATATACAGGGATTTTATTAAATGTTAAAACTTGCTGTACTTTTTTGGTTTATGGTACTTACTGTGAACTAAGTTTATTATAATTAAGTTTTCTATGTTTATTATAATTTTATTTCACTCCTAACAACAATCTTATGTGTTGGAGTTGATTATTATTCCTCATTTTACCAATGAGGGGGCAGAGACAGAAAGGTTAGTTAATTTTCACATGGTCACCAGATAGCAAAAGCTGAACCAGCCTCAGAGTCTGAAACTATAGTTCACAGATATGACCACTATGCTTTGCTGCTTTTGTAGGAATGACAATGGGATATACAAAGAATGAGGCTAGACATCAGCATTTATTTAATATTTGAAATGCAAATATTTTAAAACATTATGCTTATCATTATTATTCCATAAATAATACAAAAACATTAAATTTGAAATCATTTTGGCTGTTGACACACTACATTTTAGAAGATATTACAAGGACAGAAAGAAAACAGACACAACAAGGTACCATAACATGTGGTAGAAAATTAACATAAACATTTAGGGTGAAAACATGGTTGATTTGAAGCTCTTTACTGAAAAACTAACACAAATTTATTTAGACCAAAGTGCTGATATTTAGAAGCAAAATGATAAACAATTTCAAATATATGTTAATTTGTACGAAAGAATAAGCCACCTTACATATGTTTTCTATTATTTTACTGTCTATATAGCAACTAGCATTCTTTTGTTGCACTTATGAATGTTTTGTGGTACTTATGAATTTGCATGGGAGTTACCAAACTACAGTTGTTCAATGTATGCAATAAATTACCATAAACGGCAGTATCCGAGAAAGAAGACTTTATGTTAATGCTGGCCATTTTTAATGTCTTCACTAATGATCAACCACAGAAAGTCAAGGACACGGTAATGACTGGAGCAGTTGATGGTATAACTTAAGGCAGAAAATAACATGAAGCTCCACATTAGAGAAGTCTTTTTTTAGTAAGATTTATTATATCATCACAGAATTTTTCAAAGAAAGGTGGAAGTTCAAAACGTATCCTGTTTATCTCTGAATACTGATGTTTACTGGAAAGTACAATGAAAAAAGACAGAGAAAAATAAGACCCATACTTCCTATCCTGATGCTTTTTTTTTTTTTATTTTTTGAAAGAAAGGAAAAGAGAGGAAAGAAAGTGAGAGTGAAAGAAAGAAAAAAAAAAGAATGTACGAGAGAAAGAAAGAGGAAGAAAAAGAGGGAGAGAGAACAGGATTCTTGTTCTACTGCC
>CAUYLG010030636.1:0-88991 GCA_963573385.1 Cacajao melanocephalus
CTCTGAGCATTGCTTGCTCATAAAGGATTTTGTTTCTCCTTCGCTTATGAAGCTTAGTTTGGCTGGATATGAAATTCTAGGTTGAAAGTTCTTTTCTTTAAGGATGTTGAATATTGGCCCCCACTCTCTTCTGGCTTGTAGGGTTTCTGCCAAGAGATTCGCTGTGAGTCTGATGGGCTTCCCTTTGTGGGTCACCCGACCTTCCTCTGTGGCTGCCCTTAGTATTTTTTCCTTCATTTCAACCCTGGTGAATCTGATATTATGTGCCTTGAGGTTGCTCTTCTTGAGGAATGCTTTGTGGTGTTCTCTGTATTTTTTGGACTTGAATGGTGGCCTGGCTTGCTAGGTTGGGGAATTTCTCCTGGATAATATCCTGAAGAATGTTTTCCATCTTGGATTCATTCTCTCCATCAAGTTAGGTACACCTATCAAGCATAGATTAGGTCTTTTCACATAATCCCATATTTCTTGGAGGCTTTGTTTTTTTCACTCTTTTTTCTCTATTCTTGCCTTCTTGTTTTATTTCATTGAGTTGATCTTCAATCTCTGATATCCTTTCTTCTGCTTCGTTGATTCAGCTATTGAAACTTGTGTATGCTTTGCAAAGTTATTGTGTTGTGTTTTTCAGCTCCGTTAAGTTGTTTATATTCTTCTCTAAGCTATTTATTCTAGTTAGCATCTCATCTAACCTTTTTTCTAGGTTCTTAGTTTCTTTGCATTGAGTTAGCACATGTTCTTTTATCTCTGAGTTTGTTATTACCCACCTTGTACAGCCTGTTTCTGTCAATTCATCAGATTCATTCTCCATCCATCTTTGATCCCTAGCTGGTAAGGAGTTGTGATCCTTTGGAGGAAGAGAGGCTTTCTGGTTTTTGGTGTTTTCATCCTTTTTGAGCTGGTTTCTTCCCATCTTTGTGGCTTTATCTACCTGTGGTCTTTGTAGTTGGTGACTTTCAGATGGGGTCTCTGAGTAGACGTCCTTTTTGTTGATGATGAAGTTATTTCTTTCTGTTTCTTAATTTTCCTTTTAACAGTCAAGCCCCTCTGCTGCAAGACAGCTGGAGGTCCACTCCAGACCCTGCTTACCTGGGGATCACCCACAGGGGCTGCAGAACAGTAAGGGTTGCTGCCAGTTTCTTCTTCCATTATCTTCATCCCAGAAGGGTCCATGTCAGATGTCAGCCTGAGCTCACCTTTGTGAGGTGTCTCTTTGGGAATACAGGGATCAGGGAGCTGCTTGAAAAGACAGTATGTCCCTTATAGGAGCTCAAGTGTTGTGCTTGGAGCTCCATTGTTCTGTGCAGAGCTGCTGGGCAGGTATGTTTAAGTCTGCTGCAGCAGAACTCATAACTGCCTCTTTTCCCAGGTGCTCTGTCCTAGGAAAGTTGGCTTTATTTATAAGTTCCTGTTGTGCTACTGCCTTTTTTCATAGATGCCCTGCCCCGCATGGAGTAGTCTAGTCACAGTCTGCCAGCAGGGGTATTGTTGAGCTGCTGCAGGCTCTGCCCAGCTGCTGTGTGAACTGCCTCAGTAGTGGCAGACTGCCTTGGTAGTGGTGGTCACCCTTCTCCCCACTGAGCTTGATTGTCCTTGGTCTAGCTGTGCTTGCAGTGAAACTCTCAATCCAGAGGGTTTCAGATTGCTTTTTTTGTGGGGGTGGTAACTACCAAGCCAGATCGCCTGGCTCCCTGTCTCAGCCCCCTCCCTTTCAGTCAAATGGTCGGCTCTGTCTCCTAGGTGTTCCAGGTGCCAGTTGAAACAGCCGCCCAGATTTGTGTGAGTTTCTGTGTGCCACCCTGGCACCGGCTGAAACCGCCATGCTGAAAATTCATGGCACTTTTTGGCCTGGGAATCTCCTGGTCTGTGGGCAGTGAAAATTTGTTTGGAAATGCAGTGGGCACTCACCTTCTGTGTTGTTCTTGCTAGGAACTGCACTCCAGAGCTGTTCCTATTTGGCCATCTTGGATCTGTCCTCTGGCTTCTTATGCTACATTTCAGGTTGTATGAAAATCTAAGACTTCAATATAATTAGTTAAATTTTATTATCAACATAAAATAAGTAAAGTTTCTATTACCTAGTAATAAACATTCCATATATTTAAATACATTTTAATTAATACAGTATTAATTTTAAATTATTTAGCTGTTTAGAATATTTATTTTATTTTTAAATTTATTTTAATAAATAAAATTTCATTTTAAAATTAGAACCTTATTTTATTAAAATATTTAATTCAAATTATGGATTTATAAGATTATTACAATTTATGAAAATCTTTGTTTATCTCTGTTAATTGTAAAACTTTGTAGTTGTATTGAGGAAACAGTGTAGATTTCAGATATTCCCACTCTTAAACCTAGAACTTAACTCACAATAAGCATTATATATATGTGTTTAATAAATTAATAATTCAAAACTAGTCACTGTATTTTTATAAGATTTATTTCATATTTGATGCATGACTTCCTATGAAAACTAATGAATGAGTTTATCTGCATAATTTAGGAAAATATATGTTATTTTGCTATTAATGTTTAATTTGTCACACATAAATGTGCTTCTTCAGAAATTTATTTTGCACAGTTAAGTTACATTTTGATAAGTAGTTAATTTATGAAAAATTAACCTACTGAGAATTTTTTTCTTAATATTGGAACTATTCTTCAAAACATAACAAAAGAATAACAACTATAAATAAATTTTAGTGTGTACTATATTTTAGTCAATGCACTATACTTTTATATCACATCCTTTATTTATAACCAAATTATGGTTAAGAAAATTAGAACTCAAAAAGGAAAGATAGTTTGACCAATCTAACCATTAGCCCAATTACTAAGCCTAGAATGGAGTCCAGGCATTATTTCTCCAGCAATCCTCTATTCTTTGACTCAGAAAACACTGACTAACTGTTTACTTAAGTTTCAAGCACTCTTTTATGTCTTAAGGTTAAAAGGAAGTGTGAAAACAAACTTTATCATAGGACAATAAGATGTATTTTGATCTGATAATACATGTAACACTACAAAGTAACATACAGGTTATGATGGAGACATACATGTGATCATGATAGTGTTTATTAAACATACTTAATTGGTTCAGAAAATTGATGGAAGCTTTTTCAAGAAAATATGATTGGTGGGGTTCTAAGCTTGAAAGTTTACTCTCTGGGCAAAGAGGATGAGAAGGGATGTTACTGCCAAAGGAACAGCATGTGTCAGTGACACTATAACTAGATAAGCATGGTATCTAGGAGATACAGCATAAAGGCCAATACAGGTGGGATAGAAAGAGATTGGAAATGATGTGGAATATGATGCTGGAATGGCAGTTCAATAAGGAGCAATGATAAAGCCCTGATGTTTTAATGTAGGTAGGAAAAATAATAAGATAGTCATTGTTTAAAATTAATTTTTATTTAGGAGAGGGTTTTCTTACACATGAATAAATTTTTATTGCAAAAGTTTTTGGTTTAAGTGTTACACATAGTTACAAACAAATACAAGTTGGAAGTATGTAAAGAAATTACATAAGAAAAACACATTTTACAAGGTGTAAGAAAGGAATCCAGTTTCAACTTTCTGCATATGGCTAGCCAGTTTTCCCAACACCATTTATTAAATAGGGAATCCTTCCCCCATTGCTTGTTTTTGTCAGGTTTGCCAAAGTTCAGATGGTTGTATTTGTGTGGTGTTCCTTTTGAGATCTCTGTTTTGTTCCATTGGTCTACATCTCTGTTTTTGTACCAGTGTCATGGTGTTTTGATTATAGCAGCCTTGTAGTATAGTTTGATGTCAGGTAGCATGATGCCTCCAGCTTTTTTGTTTGTTTGTTTTGTTTTTGTTTTGTTTTGTTTTGTTTTGTTTTGTTTTGTTTTGTTTTGCTTAGGATTGTCTTGGCTGTGCAGGCTCTTTTTTAGTTCCATATGAAATTTAAGATGTTTTTTTTTTCCAATTCTGTGAAGAAAGTCATTGGTAGCTTGAAGAGGATAGCATTGAATCTATAAATTACTTTGGGCAGTATGGCCATTTTCATGATATTGATTCTTCCTAATCATGAGCATGGAATGTTTTTCCATCTGTTTGTGGCCTCTCTTATTTCCTTGAGCAGTTGTTTATAGTTCGCTTGAAGAGGTCCTTCACATCCCTTGTTAGTTGTATTTCTTGGTATTTTATTCTCTTTGTAGCAATTGTGAATGGGAGTTCACTCATGATTTGGCTCTCTGTCTATTATTGGTATCTAGGAATGCTTGCAATTTTTGCACATTGATTTTGTATCTTGAGATTGCTGAAGTTTCTTAACAGCTTAAGGAGATTTTGTGCTGAGATGATGGGGTCTTCTAAATATACAGTCATGTCATCTGCAAACAGAGACAATTTGATGTCCTCTCTTCCTATTCAAATACCGTTTATTTCTTTCTCTTGCCTGATGGCCCTAGCTAGAACTTCCAGTACTGTGTTGAATAGGAGTGGTGAAAGAGGGCATCCTAGGTGGAGTAAAGGTTTAAACATGAGGCCTAACACCATAAAAACCCTAGAAGAACACCTAGGCCTAGGCAACACCATCCAGGACATTGGCATGGGCAAGGACTTCATGACTAAAACACCAAAAGCAATGTCAACAAAAGCCAAAATAGACAAGTGGAATCTAATTAAACTTAATAGCTTCTGCGCAGCAAAAGAAACAATCCTTAGAGTGAACCAGCAACCAACAGAACAGGAGAAAAAATTTGCAATCTACGCATCAGACAAAGTGCTCATATCCAGAATCTACAGAGAACTTAAACAAATTTACAAGAAAAAACAAACAACCTCATTAAAAGTGGGCAAAGGATATGAACAGACACTTTCCAAAGGAAGACATCTATGCAGCCAACAAACATATGAAAAAAATCTCATAATCACTGCTCATTACAGAAATGCAAATCAATACCACATTGAGAAACCACCTTATGCCAATTAAAAAGGCAATCATTAATAAATCAGGAGACAACAGTCGCTGGAGAGGATGTAGAGAAATAGGAGTGCTTTTACACTGTTGGTGGGAGTATAACTTAATTCAACCATTGTGGAAGACAGTGTAGCCATTCCTCAAGGACCTAGAAATAGAAATTCCATTTGACCCAGCAATCCCACTACTGGGTATATACCCAAAGGATTATAAATCGTTCTGTTATAAAGATGCATACACACGTATGTTCGTTGCAGCACTATTTACAATAGCAAAGACTTGGAACCAACCCAAGTGCCCATGCATAATAGACTGGATAAAGAAAATGTGGCACGTATACACCATGGGATACTATGCAGCCACAAAACAGATGAGTTCATGTCCTTTGTAGGGACATGGATGAAACTGGAAACCATAATTCTCAGCAAACTGACACAAGAATGGAAAACCAAACACCACATGTTCTCTCATAAGTGGGTGTTGAACAATGAGAACACATGGACACAGGGAGCAGAACATCAGACACTGGAGCCTGGGGGTTGGGGGGCTAAGGGAGAAATAGCAGGGGTTGGGGGGATTGCGGAGGGATAGCATTAGGAGAAATACCTAATGTAGATTATGGGGAGATGGATGTAGCAAACCACTACCATGGCACATGTATACCTATGTAACAAACCTGCATGATCTGCACATGAACCCCGGTACTTAAAGTATAATAAATGAATAAATAAATAGAAAAACACATCTAATTGTTAAAAATTTGGCTATATAGTACATTCCCTTGGTAAAAGATTGTTTCTTCATTTATGTTCCTTTAATATGTCTAGTACAAAGTTAATGTGGATGATTGAATAATTGGTTGACTAATTGATAAGCAAGAGATTGATTTTTAATCTGGACCATGGTACAACCCACAGGCACTTTAAACAATGCCTCATTACTGAGACTCTGTTAGTTTATTGCTACCATTTATTACTTACATGACTGACTTAACTACTCCAAACTTGTAACTTGTAATAAGTATAATTACACTTTCTGATTTACCTAGTCTAACTTGGCTGTTTCCATATTTCAGAGGGAATAATTAATTTATTAAAATATCTTTTATTTCCTAAAACACTATATAACCATCAAGAGGTATTGTCTCATTTCTTTGCTAGGGGTTTACTTCACTACCTCAACAAATTTTTTTCTTATTACAGATAAAATTAGTAAATACATTATAATAGAGGAAATTAGCAAAATATAAAATCACTATCCAATGCTATTATTTGAATGAATTTTAACTAGTCCCCAGATATGATTAATAATTGTATTAGTTTCAGAGAACTTCCATAACAAATTAATATAAATTAAGTGGCTTAAAACAAGAGAAATTTAGTCTGTCACAGTTCTAGAGGCTAAAAGTCCAAAATCAAGTTGTTCTCAAGGCTACGCTCCCTTTAAAGCTACTGATGTGAATCCATCTCTTCCTCTCTCAACTTCTGGTACCCTAGGTGCATTCCTTGGCTTGCAGATGTATCACTACATTGCCTGTCTCTGCCATCCTGTGGCAGTCTTCTCCCTGTGTGTCTCTGTTTTCTCCTCCTTTTACAAGGACAGAAGTTATATTTGATTTTGCACATTCTAATGACCTCATCTTGAACCACATCTGCAAGGATCCTATTTTCAAATAAGGTCACATCTGTAGATATTAAAGATTAGAACTTTAACATATCTCCTTAGGGACTTCAACCCTTTAAAAAGACCATCTGTTGTTAGTTTTGATCGCAAGATCCATCTCACTTTGAAATGCATTGAGGCACAGTATCATAAAACAAGTCAACTAATCAATATATATTTGTGAAATATTAACAAATATATATATATTAAATGTATTTGGGTTAAAAGTTATAGAAGGAAAATTTAATATAGACAGCATTCTAACTTTATATGCACTCTAAGATTTTACCTCTTACCTAAGTTCACATTTGTTGCCCAAAGATGTCAGAAAAATGAGGTAGTGTAGACACAGATTTTGTCCATAATTCCATAGGGTCTCACTATTCAATGTGAGATCAATGGACCAGCAACATTGGCCTCACTTGGGAGCTAATCAGAACTGAAGAATTTAGGTTTCTGTTCTAGTCCCACTGAATTAGTATTTTCATTTTAATAAAATTCCTGGGAGATATATATTCATATTATAGGTAGAGTAATGCTGCTCCAGAGAATTTCATTAATTTCTTCAACACTCAGTAGGAAAATTGTAAAACTTTCATGTATCCTGACAATCTCTTTAGCCTACTGACTGCCTCATGTAAAAGTCTAATAAGCTAATCAATTTAAATATAAAAAAAAAAGATAATATACTGTTTTCTGTAATTGCTTCAACTGGCTTAATAGTCCTTCATATTTAAATCTTCCTTTGAATTTCAATACTTGGGTCAAATTTACCCTAAAATAATTGGTGCAACAATAGGAAATTTTAAAATATCATACATCCTAATACATTCTTTCAGATATCCTTTTCCTTAGTCATTAACCAGATGTCTGCTGTTCTTATTTGATTTATTAAACTGTCATCAATTTTAAGATACCGTCCCTGCAATCACCATTAACAACTGCTTTTATGACTATTATAAAAGTCATAGTTTCACTATGACTCATTTTAGCTACATACTTATCTTAGGTATTACATTTACTCTTTTTGCGTTTGACGGAAAACAAGTATCTCATAATTTGCAAAAAGGTGTGCATTTTTATATTCACATAATAAAAATTACCTAATTATTTCAATGCATTGAGTAGATTTCAAAATCATCTTTCACATTTCTTTAGCCTATTTTATATGATATTTGAAATGTTCTAAAAGGAATTTTTACCAAATAAATATAATTTTATTAATTTGAATCATACATTTTAATAATATTGTACCTCAATTTAAACTTACAAGAATTTTCATTTTAACTTGCTATTTAAAACATTACCAATTGAAAAGACATACAAATTATATGTCAACATGAAATATTCTTTTGGGGTACTTTCCTACAAATTCAAGGGGTTGTATTTTTAATTGGGTAACCTTTCATCTATTTTAGCTGAGTCAGATTTTGATCTTGACAGTTTGTTAAAAAATTATGTAAGTTGAAAAAGAATGTATAAAGACATCTAAGAAAAATGATTTTCATTTTTAGAATGGAAAATGAAAACCTAGAATAATGAGATATGGTGAGGGATACATTATTTGTATGTGTGGTGTGCATGAGTGTGTGTGTGTGTGTGTGTGTGTGTGTGTGTGTGTGTGTAGGGAGAGTCTATAACATTTTTAAATTGCTCCTTTACAATTATTTTAGAATGGTTGATAGCAATTTATTTTTGTATTCAAATGTATTTTTCTCAACTTCTATGAAAGATCATATGAAAATTATATTAGTTTTCTATTACTGTGAAATTACCACAAATTTAGCAACTTAAAACATGAATTTATTATCACTTCTTTTGTGCAGGTTAGGAGTCTGGGTTTGGATCAGCTATTTCCTCTGCTCAGGGTCTCACTAAGAATAAATCAAATTGCTATGGATGTTTATGAAAATTCTGTACTCTGCCAATCTCACCAATTGTTTGTAAAATTCAGAAATGGTCTCTAGTTGACAGGCATCAAAACAATGACCAAAGCTCTCATTGTCTTGCTAGCTGTCAACTAGACACCATTTCTCAACTCCTAGAGGATGCCTACCATTCCTTGCCATCTGGCCCTGAGAAAACATAGCAGTTTGCTCCTTCAAAGTCAACAGGACAGTATTCCTTGCAACTTTGAATTGCTCTGACTTCTATCTGTAACATCTGGGCCCCCTTCTGTAAGGGCTCATCAGGTTAGCCTATCTGAACTCATGACGACATTATGTAGCATGCAGAGCTGGGGATAGGAATGTGGGAGGCCATTTTAAAATCCTGTCTATCAGGAAGGTCACTGTCAGCTTCTGCCTTAATGTCCATGTGCAAGTTCATTCTGAAGATGGCAATCATCTACTATAGCTGCTACTTACATGGTACTGAGTATATTTCATATTTGGCATAGTATGACTCAGTTTTCATTGTGCTAAGATACAATAGAGTATTAAAAAATGAGGTTATGTATAATAAAAATTCATTTGTCACTTCAGGAGATATCAGACACATGGTGCCATGTTTCAGTGCTTCATTTCTCATTTTAAAGTGTCTTAAGGAAAAGTAGGTCACTTGAACTCTTTTTTTTCGTTTGAGATAAATAAACACACTTTATACAATGTGGATGCTTGCTATGCTTTTGTTGGGTGCAGCTATACTGTGGAACTTCAAGTCATTTTACAAGCACACTGATTTTATATTCTGCAGAAGTCTTTTCAGTTTATCAGAAGCTATCTAGGTTCAGATATCATGCAGAATCAAACACCCCATGCCTTTATAGACATTTTCATCAATTACAAATCTGAAATGAGTCATTGAGACTCAGAATGAAACTTAAGTGTAATTTTGACTTTAAAATATAATAACTCAACCTTCCTATATATGTTTAGAAACATTTTGGTGGAAGCAATTGCATTCTTCAATTGCTCAGTCATTTTACATTTGAATAAGAAACATGGAATCTTTGGAATCCATTTTCTTCTTCAAAAGTATAAACATTAATGAAGCTGCACTTACAAGTAGATTTAGGCTAAACCCAACAGATTTATACTTATCCATAGGTAAAAGAGAATTTAAATCACAAGATTCTAGAAATTGCCAGTTAATCTTGTACATTTTGAACTTGATGGAATTTCAAAAGACTTCACTATTTTCATTTCACATCTTTCCACTTACATTTATCTACATTTAGATAGAATCATCTTGCCAGATATTTGATGTAAGCTTATGTGAAATAAATGAATTCAAGTAGTGTGAAAGACAGGGCAGCGTTCAGAAAGAAAGATTCTTACAAAATGAGTTTCAGAACACTTAAAGTAAGTCTTTTCCCAGAAATAACGTTGGTCCAGAATTCAGAAACAGTTTTATATCTTCTACTGGTTTGCTCTTTTAATTTAAATGCTGTTAATTTTAATTTTAAAAATATTTTATTTTTAATATAAAATGTTTTTCCCAAGGAAATAAACATTTTAATGGTTGAAATTTTATGAAATCATATTATCATTATTGATGATCAATTAATCAAAGCTGGGTTATTACTTACAAAAAAGTAAGCCAAGCCAATTCAAAATCAAAGCTTTTTTAAAAGTGCCTTTTTTTTTTTAGCTGGGCTTTGATGGCTGATGCTTGTAATCCTAGCACTTAGTGAGGCCACAGTAGTAGGATTGCTTGAGCTCAGGTGTTTGAGACCAGTGTGGACAACATAGTGAGACCTTGTCTCCACAAAAAATTAAAAAAATAAAATCAGCCAGGTGTCATGGTGTGCATCTGTAGTCCTAGCTACTCAGGAGGCTGAGCTGGGAGGATCCCTTGAGGCCTGGAGGTCCAGGCTACCGTGAGTGATGATTGCAGCACTGCACTCCAGCCTGGGTGACAAAGCAAGATGCTGTCTCAAACAAACAAACAAAAAAGGACATGTAAAATGATGTATTCTGATGTTTTATTATCTCCGTTATTTTTTTCATTTTATCTTTTATTTAGATTAATTTATTTTAGCCTGTCATTTTCTACAGAACATTTTTCCCATTAAAAATTGCCCCCAGAAGGATGCTGTCATTAAATACATCCAGTGAAACTACATATTTTGCCTATTTTGTGGAGATTAATAAAACAAATTAGCTTATTAAAGTCAATGGAAAGTTATGCAGATATTGTTTAATTTTATTTGCCTGACCTTTTCAAAACCTAAACAATTATGAAAGCAGTTGATAAAAATTAAAACATTAGTTAAAACAATATATTGAGATTATTCATCTTGCACATTTGGCTTTTCATATCAGTTTTCCATTGTATCATCACCATATATAAGCCCATCTATAGTATGTATGGACACATATATGTACCCATGTACATACATCTGTCTATATTTTCCTAGTTATTCTTATATGCTAAAATTAAAATGAATTCAAACTAATATCTCTAATTGAATTCATCAGCACAAGGTTTGTATTGCCCTCCTCTGTTATTTGTAAAGTCTTTCTCTGGCCCTTAAAAACGTGATTACTATTTTCTATAGCGTAGTTACTTAGTTGTCTCTCTGTGTGTGTGTGTGTGTGTGTGTGTGTGTGTGTGTGTGTGTGTATACATGCACAAGGGTGCATTTGTGTTTGTTTTTTTGACCACATTTATTTGAAGAGGTTTTTTATGATCTTCTGGGCAATGGGATTTCTGATAAGAAATCTGTAATTTATGTCTTTAAGTTTTATGGAGATATAATTCATATACATACAATTCACCCATTTAAAATGTACAAACGAAAGTTTTAGTAAGTACACACTGTGCGCAATCATCACTGAAAGTGAATCTAAAATAATTTTTCCTCCCCCCAAAATATTCAACCCATTTGCAGCCACTTCCCATCTCTCTGAAGCTAACCCTACCCCCACCTAGAAGAAACCACCAATCTACTTTCTGTCTTACAGATTTGCCTGTTTAGACCATTTTATAAAAATGGAATCTTATGATATAGCCATTTGCATTTGCAGTCATTCATTTTTATTAATGAATAAGATTCCATTGTATGGTTAGTCCACATTTTATTTATCCTTTCATCTGTTGAAAGGCACATAGATTGTTTCCATTTTTTGGCTATCATGAATAATGCTGCTTTGAACATTTGTATATAAGTTTTTATGTGGGAGTATGTTTTGACTTCTCTTGAATATATAAGTAGAAGTGAAATTCATGGGTCATATGGTGGACATTTTGAGAAAGTGAAAATTTGTTTTATAAAGAATCTACAATCTCTTACATTCCCACCAACAAGAGATGAGTATTCCGATTTCTCCACATGGACCACCACAAGTTATTATGTGCTTTTGAATACAATCATACTAGAAGATATGAAGCTACGTTTCAGCACTGTCTTGAGTTTCATTTCCCTAAGCACTAATATTTGCTCCGCTTTTGGCCATTGTATATGGTATTTGGAGAAATGTCCATCCAAATCCCTTTCCCATTTTTAATTGAGTTATATGTTTTTTTAAATTATTGAGTTCTGATCATTCTTTATAAATTCTGAATAGAAGTCCCTTATCAGATGTAGGATATTCAGATGTTTTTTTCCCCATTCTGTATGTTTCCTTTTTACTTACTTAATGTTAATATTTGTAGCACAAGAATTTTTAATTTTCGTGAATTACAGTTTACATATGTTTATGTATATTTCATTTCATTGATTGTAATTTTGGTGTTATATTTAAGAAATCATTGGCTAATCCAAGGCCATGAAGATATATACCTGTTTTTTTCCACTAAGAGTTGTATATTTTTAGCTCATACATGTTTAGCTATATAATCCATTTTGAGCTAACTTTTGTGTATGGTTTGATGGGGTCCAATGTCATTTTTTTTGCATGTGCATTTATGGTTATACTAGCATTATTTGTTAAAAAGCTATTCTTGGCACCCTTGTTACAAATTACTTTACCGTAAATCTAGGGCTTATTTGTGAATTTACAATTCAATTCCATTAATCTATGTGTCTATACTCATAACAGTATAGACACAGTATAGAGAGTATACTCATGACATCGCGTTATTTATTACTATAGCATTGTAATAAGTCTTACAAATCAGAAGTGTGAGTTTTCCAATTTTGATTTTCTTTTTCAAAAATGTATAAACATAAGATTATATGAAGAAGTAATTATAACAAACATAAAAATTTATGTTACATATATATCTCAATAGCATCAAAAAGAGAGGAAAGGAGTAGAGTTATATAGGAGTAAAGATTTTATATTTCAGTGGACTAAAGATTTTATGTTTCAGTGGACTTCAGTCACTGTAAATCTGAAGTAGGTCCTGATGGGATGCATGTTGCAAAATCTAGAGCAACCACTAGGAAAACAACCAACATGTAAATTAAAAATATTAAATGGAATAAAATTTAACTTTAGAAAATATCCATTTAACAATAAAATAGGGAATAAATGAAGGAAAGAAAAATGAAAACATCAAAAAGAATAAAAGAAGCAAAATTTTAGATGTAAATTAAATCACAAAAAAATGTTATAAATGAATATAATCAGCAATCCAATCAGAAGTTAGTTGATTAAATTACTTACAGTTTACAGGAGACACATTTTAGACTTAAAGATTCACAAGTTTAAAGTAAAAGGAATGAAAACTATAAGCCAAAACAAAAAATGATAAAAGAGCTGAAGTGGCTATATTAATATCAAAGTAAACTATAAAGAGACAATTATTCAATAATAGTAGTTGAAAATATTCATACCCTGCTATTATTAATGGATAGAATTTTGCTGAAGATCAACAAGAAAATGAAGACTGGAACAACATTATAAACAAACTAAACGAAACAGACATATATAGAACATTTTATTCAGCAGCAGATTATACTTTCATCTCAAATGTAATGTGTGTAGATTGTTCTCCAGAACAAACTATGCATTAGACCATAAAACAAACCTTAAAAATTAAAATGGATTCTAATCATGTAGCATACATTCTGTGTCAAATATGAAAATCTCAGAGAAACTAGAAAACAGATTTATGCAATTACCTAAATTTGCTGAAAAAAAGGAAGAATATATGTGTCACTTAATTCTATATTGTAATTCTATAAATAATCAACTTTTTCATGACTATTTTGGTCTTATTTGGATTTGAATGATTGCCCAGAATCACTTAATTTCAGTCTGAAGAATTTCCTACAACATATTTTATAAGGCAGGTCAGTTATCAGCCAATTATTTCAGTTTTGTTTACATAAGAATGTCTTTATTTTGCCTTCATCTTTTGAAAGAGCTTTGCTAGATATAAAATTTTTGATCACATATTTCTTTTTTCAGCACTTTGAATATGTCATCCTTCTGGCTTAAATATATGCAATTAGAATTTAGCTATTATCCTTTTTCTTTCTTTCTTTCTTTCTTTCTTTCTTTCTTTCTTTCTTTCTTTCTTTCTTTCTTTCTTTCTTTCTTTTTTTTTAGGCAGTTTTTCCTCTGTCACCCAGGCTGGAGTGCAGTGGCATGATCACAGTTCACTGCAGCCTTGACCTCCTGGGCTTAATCAATTTTCCCACCCCAGCCTCCTGAGTAGCTACAGGTGCATGCCATCATACCAAGCTAATTTTTTGTAGTGACAAGTTTTTGCCATGTTAAACAGGGTGGTTTTTAGCTCTTTGTCTCAAGCAATTCACCCACCTTGTCCTCCCAAAGTGTTGGAGTTACAGGCCTGAGCAACCATGACCTAGCTTTGTTTTTTTTTTTAACAATATGACTATAGTGTATCTGAGTGTGGGTCTCTGCATTTACTTTACCTAGTGTTCATTGTGCTTCTTGGATGTGTTAAGATTATTTCTCAAATTTGGAAAGTTTTCAGTCATTATTTCTTGAAATATTTTTTCTGTCCCTCTCTGTACTCTTCTAGTGATACTCATATCATGTTGCAGTACTTATTGGTACACCACATTTCTCTAAGGCTCTGTTTATTTGTATTTATTCTCTTTCCTCTTTATTTTTCAAATTGTATAATCTCTTAGCCTCAAGTTTACGGATTATTTCTTCAGCCACCTCAAATCTACTGATAACATCATTTAGTGAATTTCTCATTTAGTTATTGCACATTTTAACTCCAAAATTTTCATTTGGCTCTTTTTTTATAATTTTCTTCTCTTTATTGATTGCATATATTTCATAAGACATTACTATCAAGTCTTCCTTTATTTCTCTAAGCATGACTGACTTTAATTACTTGAACATATCTATAATATCTGTTTTAAAGTTTTTTTCTGCTGAACCTAACATTTGTATTTCTTCAAAGTCCATGCCTATTGCCTACATTTTTTCCCTGTGCATTTGTCATGCTATTGTTGCTGTTATTATCATTGAAAACAGAAAATTTTAGGTCTTACATTGAGTAATTATTGAGACTAATCCCACCTCTACTCACTCATCCAGAGGGTTGCTGTTACCTGCTTGGCTATTTGTTTACTTGCTTAGTGACATGGTGGTACTAATTCTGTAAAGCCTATTTACCCTGTATTGCATAGCCCCTGATGTCCTTCCTCATATTTGTTACCCTTGCTATGGTCTTTTAGTCAATCTTTGACTAATAAATGCAAGATGGGGTGGGGGAATAGGAGCCACAATATTCTCAGCATGCTGTGTCCGATGTAGAATTTCAACCTTACATGGAGTAGCTGGGTGGGAGAAATGAGACCCAGTCATTTCTACCACTATTGCCTAGAAATAAGCTTTTGCAACTGAGTCTAGAGGTGGGATGAAAAATACTGGCATTCTATCCTACCCAGGGTAACATTCCATGTGTACTGAAAGATGGGAGTTAAAAGGAGCCTCTGTCTTTTTGACCACAAGTTCCTGGAATAGAATACACAGGGTAGAACTTGCCAAACAGATCTAAAAGAGAGGGATGAATGGAATAGATTGTGGTGGAAATGCCAAAGATTCTTAATGAAATTCAGCAGTCTTTGAGCAAACTTTTTTCCATATGCTGTGTGGTCTTACAAAATTTTCCAAAGATTTTACATAATTAAAAAAAATAATTTCACTAATAGTTAAGTTGTTGTGTTATTGGGAATAGGATCAGCCAAACTTTTTGCTTGCCATCCCAGAAGTCCTGTCTCCCTGTAAGTGCTCTTATCTTTCTTCCGCTGAATATAATATGTATTTTGAAGGCTTTAACTTGGCTTTTTATCTGGCTTATAGCAACTTAATTATGACATGGTTTGATGTGATTTTATTTGTGTTTATCTTCCTTAAGCTTTATTGACCTTCTTGGATCCATCGTGTTATGCTTTCTATTAAATGTGGTAATTTCTCAGCTGTCATTTCTTTAAATAACTTTTTCTGTCTCCCACACATGCCTGCCTAGGAACAGAATTAGACATAGGTTAGATTGATATTATCCAAATCAGCTTGATTGTTTTTGATGTAGGTTTTTTAGCTTTCTAAAGTCAAGTCTAGGGCAGCCTTTACTCTAGGGCTAAGTGGCTACACTACAAATATGTGGCTTTTCTGATGTCCCTAGGAAAATCCCCATATAGATAATGATGTCACTTTACTGGCTAGCGGATACTCAAAGGATTTGTAGCACTTTATGAGAAAAGAAATTATTTAGCTTACACATTCGTGGTAGATTTTCTGTATCAATTGTCCCTTGCTCAGACTCATGGAGTTTTGTGTGCAGAATGTAACTCAACCATAGACTAGTGGGTAGCCCTGTGTGTCTGATGCTCTTTGTGGAACTCTCTCTCTTCATAGCTTCCTCTTCTTCAGGTCTCTCTCAAGCAAATTCTAGGAACCTTAGTGTCCCTCAACTCTGATGTCTGCCTCCTCAGTGTGGCAAAACCTCTGATTCAGTTTCTGTTTTCTTTCTGAATTTTAGTTACTAAATTGCCTCCCGACAGAATACTAGGATTATATAAAACACTTGTTGTTTATTTCCCTTTTTACATGCATGACAGTCCTCTGGTGCCTGTTGTCCAATGTCTGTAAATTGTTGTTTTGTTTACTTTTTCAATTTTTTTTTCTGTTTGTTTTGGGAGGGCAAGTTTTATAACAGTTAAAACTTCATGGGTGAAAGCATGTCTTTAGGCATGAAAACAATTTTTGAGTTTTCCATAAACTTTTAACTTATTTTTAAACTCGGACACTTCTTCCTAATATCCTTTGCTTTAATACTTTGTTTTTACATTGGGGAGTCATTAAATTTCCACATTTCACGTAAAATGTTGTTTTTAAAAAATTGTTTAGTTGTTTGAAGCATTATTTGCGTATCTTTAAATTGATATCAGATAAACCTAATGCATTGAATAATATTTACTTCCCAAGCCAGTATAACACTTTGATGCTTTAAAGGTAGCAGAAAAATAAAAGACCATGGTTTTGCACTGTCTGTGGTTAAATATGAGCTTTAGGAATTTTTAAAGCAATACTCAATGTTAACTACTCATCTCTCTTGGATAAGCAGGTATAAATGGAAGTGCTTCTTACTTGAGATGTATGACAGATTTACTGAGATAGCTTTCCATACCAGAATTATTCATGGGATAACAGTGGGAAGTGAATTTTACATTAGGAAGCTAAGTACTGCCTATAAAGTGTAAAAACACATATTTTAAAGTGAAGATATTCTCTGAAAAACTGAATGGAAAATGAGATAATGGGATTCCATATTTATTCTCAATTGCTTTTAAATAAAATGTTATGGTATATCAAAACAGAGGTGGTTCTTTAACTGCTGGTATGGTAAGACTAACTTGTTCTATTTCTGACACAATTATTGGCAAAAATAAAATTTTTGTAATCACTATTTAAAAGACAATTTTTAGAGAATGTTGAAAGATAAGTAATGCATTGACTTTTAATCTTATAACTACATAAAATTTCCTCAATAGGTAATTATTTTGCTTTTAAAAGAAAATCGAAGAGATGGTGGTTTAAGTATTTCAAGTGCTATATGTCTCATGTCTCTTAAATAATTGATTTATAGTGAGTTGAGTATATGGAAAATAAATTCTTTTATAATTGAATAATAATATTCAGTTTGATTTGAATGTATTAGTGCTAATGTCTTGTATAACCATTACCGGTTCTGTGGTGCTAAACATACTAAACTACTTGAAACATCACTTAAAAAAATTACAACACTTTTTATTGCATTTACTTTCTGAATATTATTCCAGTGTGTTTCTTAATGGATTTCTGGATAACATTTTACCTTAAAAAACAGCTTTTTTTGGCTGTAAATGCTCACCAATGTGAGGCAAATATCTCTCCACTGGCAATTTTGAATATCTAGGTAACTGTTTTATACTTCTCATGATAATTTTAATATGGTGATGATGATTCAATTGCTATTGTTCCTCTTTATGTAAAATGATTCCAATAGCAGATTAAACTAATTCATTTTGTAGCTTTTATCCTAATTGGGTCTGAGAATTCTAGGAAAAAAAATCAAATTGGGGTACATATGTAATTCAATATTTAATTAATAAAAATGGTCTGAAAAATAGCTACATCAAGAGAAATGAACTACCTGATATTTATTTGAAGTGTCCAAATTCAACATCAATAAGTTTTCTTCTGCCTATAATGAAAATCTCCAATTCAGTTCTTCTGCCAAAGAAATTTGACATGACTACCTAACTTGCTATGCATTGACTGATACTAGGCTAAGTTCTGCTAATGTACTAACAGCTGTTCTTTTTAGATAATTCCTTTAGGTACTACACTGTAGACACTCTCATAAGTATGAATAAGTTGTTGCTTATTGAGAAAAAAGAGCCTCACCTGTAAGAACATCTTAAAATAAATCTTAGCCAAAATAATTAAAATGTTTTGTTAAAAAAAGTATAAAGCCACACTTTAAATTATGGATTTTCAAAAAAATACACACCTAATACCAATTTAAAAATTATGGGTGGAATGTTTGTAATTTGGAGAAAATTGCAGTGTATTTAAAATCTAACCATAAATTGGCAATGTTTTACTTGGAAATTTTACTTTGACCTTGACATGAAGCACTCATAAAACAAATTGCATATTGAATTTGATCAGTCTTGCAGGACTGAACCTACCTATACTTTAAATAAATCTGAATGTCAACCACTCTCGCTGTAAAATTAAGTTTTTTGTCATTGATTGTGACTTTGAATTTACTAAAATGTTCACTTTTTTTTTTACTTAAGTATAGGCTTAATTATACAGAGTTGTGAAGACAAGTGTCATAATTAAAATTACAACGTGATAGGTATAGTCATTATCACAGAAAGATTCTAAAACATGTTTAGGCTTTGGCAATAGATGTTATACATGTGTGTTTTCAATACTCAAATATATGCTATTGGTGATGTCCAGGAAAATCTAATAAGTAGCCAACTGAAATTAAATTTTGCATGTTATTGTGCCATCAAATTTCATAGCAGCACCCTAGCAGTAATCAAAAGTGATATGGCAGCTGGATTTAAGCAGGTTACTGTGAGTACATTCAACAATAGGACAAAGTAATAAGAAAGTTGTGACTGCTGGCTATAAAATGCTTAAATAGATGTGCCTCAGATAGATGCTTTGAAAGGAAGGAAATGAAGGAAGGAAAGGAAATAAACACGTAAAATAAATGGGTGGATTATTTGAGTGTTATTATACACTTGATTAATGGGTATGTGAGAGTTTTAGAATTCAAGGAGATGGTAGGAAAGAAAAATGCTGAGTGTAAATGAAGTTGAAAGAATCTGATGATGATAAACTTCAGTTGTGCTTAAGAAATTGTGCCCATGAAGTGGTGACTGTGGAAGATATTACAGCTGATATAAATAAAAGCTGTCAGCTAAATTGCAATTCTCTGAATGTGGGTGAATAGGTATTCCACTGAGGCAATAATATCAGATCAATAAATATCAGAATAATTGGTCAAACAATGTAATCCTAAATGTAGAAGGCATTTGGCTTATAAATAGCATATAAATAGTTCAAATGACAGTAACCACGATGTCTTTATACTGTAAATGACTAAGCCGATGTCATTATGATTTGTATAGACTTATAAAATAAACTTTTATTTTATGAGGAAAAGAAAATATAATCTTCCATTTAAGTCAAGCATGAAGTGAGGCATTTTGTGAAAATGTTGAAGTTTTAGTAGGTAGGGAGATTTTCTGCCTCATAAAATGTTGGTTCTTGATACACAGTAAAACTGTTTAAAGGGAAATGAGCGGTGAGAAGAGGTCTCTGTTTAGAAGCACTGATTCGCAAGAATGTAAGCTCCAACAAGCCAGGTGCAGTGGCTCACATCTGTAATCTCAGCAACTCCGAAGGCACAGGCAGGAGGATGACTTGAGGGCAGGAGTTTGAGATGAGCCTGATCAACATAGCAAGACCCCAATCTCTAAAAAAATAAAATAAAATAAAAAAGATTCAGAAACATTGTAAGCCTATACAAGCCTAGGGAGGTTTATCTTAATGGCATTCTGGAATGAAAGGAATCAGTTGTCATTACCTCTTTCTAAGGACGCTGTATGGACAAGAGTAATTCATGTCTCCAAAAAAAAAGAAGTATAATTTTATTTTATGTTTTATACAAAAATGTACAACATATAAATTGTATTTTCTCTATGGCTATGGTGGCTATGGCTATGGTTGGAAGAATTTCTGATTTGAATAATACATACATGTAAAAAATTCTTCAAGACATACACATAGAAAAAATTTGCAAAATGACATCAATACATATATTTGGTTGATTGCTCTTTTCACTAATTGGGTAACTGTTTTGGTTTTCATTTCTTGTTTCCTTCATTTATCTTTTATGTTAAAAACTATTATGTTAGGGGCCCCCAGGATCACCCTCAAGTTTGGTGATTTGATAAGATAAGCCACAGGAAATGGTCTTCATTGTATTCACAGTGACAATGTATTACAGTGAAAGAATACAAAACAAAAGTAGAAAAGGAATAAATGGGGCATAACTGGAGCACATTAGGCACAAGTTTCCAGGAGTGCCCTCTCAGTAGAATTGCAAAGGACACAGTGAATTCATCCATTAGTAAGTTTTGACAACATGTGCAAACTGTTTTTTGACAGGGAAACTCACCTAGCCTAGAAAGCCAGAATTTTTTATTAGGGATTCGCCCTGTAGGGACATAATGTCTGTGTGACTGACTATGGTTATTGAAGATCCAGATGCCAAAAGAAAAGCAAGTGTTTATCATAAATCACATTGGAATGTAAATATCTCTTCAATATGCTGATATTGTTTCCGTGGATAAATGCTTAGTAATGGAATTTCTGGATTATATGGTAGTTCTATGTCCAATTTTTTGAGGAAGCTCCATACTGTTTTTCCATAATGGTTGTACTAATTGACATATCGATTTTAAATCCTTGGCATATATATCCAGCAGTGGGATTTCTGCATCATATGATAGTTACATATTTAATTTTTTTAGGGACCTCCATACTGTTTTCTATAATGGCTCTACTAGTTTATACTACCAAGACCTTTTCTTTCTCCATATTCTTGCCAATATTTATTTTTTGTCTTTTTGTTAATAGCTATTCTAAAGTGAAATACGTCTCATTTGACATGTACTTTCCTGATGTTTCTGATGATAAGCATGTTTTTAACCCATTTATGCCTGAGGTTGCAATTGTTTGAATTTTTGCAATCAGATCTTGGCGATGACCTTGAGAAGTAGGATATAAATCCTACATGGGTAGCATTCCAATAATGGAACTCTAGACATAAATGTGACACTTACTGGCTATTTCCATATCTTCTGTTTTAAAATATCTATTCAGCTCTTTTCTCCAATTTTCAACAAGATTATTTGGATTTTATGCTATTGAGTTATGTTCCTTATGCATTCTAAGCATGAAACATTTGTCAGATACATAGTTTACAAACTTTGTCTTCCATTCTATAAGTTATCTGTTCATTTGATGATTGTTTCCTTGGCTGGGCAGAGGCTTCATGGATTGACAAAATCTCATTAGTCTATTTTTGCTTTTTTTGCCTGTTCTTAACAAAAAATCGTTGCCCAGAACAATATAATGAATTGCTTTCCTATGCTATTTTTTTCCAGTAGTTTCATAGTTTTGGGTATTACATTTAACTCTTATTCATTTTGAGTTGATTTTTGTATATGGTGAGAGACAGGGGTCTGCTTTTATTGTTTTGCCTGTGGCTATCACATTTTCCAAGCACAATTTATTAAAGAGACAGCTGTTTCCACAGTAAGTGTTCCTATTGCCTTTGGCAAAGATCAGCTGGCTGTAAATGCTAGAATTTATATCTGGGTCTCCTATTCTGTTTCTCTGGTGCCTGTTTTTATGCCAGTACCATGCAGTCTTGTTTACTATGACTATATAGTTTCTTGAAGTCAGGTAGTTTGATGTCTTTTACTTTGTTCTTTTTGTTCAAGACTGCTTTGGCTATCTGGGGTCTTTTATGGTTTCATATAAATTTTGGATTGTTTTATCTATTTCTGTGAATAATGTCTTTGGTGTTTTGATAGGGATTGCTTTGAATTTGTAGATTTCTTTTGGTACTGTGAATATTTTAACAATATTAATTATTCTACTTCATAGGATCAATAAACAATAACTTTGCATTTGTTTGTTTTCTCTTCAATTTTTTTCATATATGTTTTGGATTTTAAAATTGTAGAGATCTTTTATATTTTTATAGACATCTTTTATAATTTTTATAATTTTTATGTTTTTAACTTTATTTTGAGTTCAGGGATACAAGTGCAGGTTTATAACATAGTTAAAATTGTGTCATGGGGGTTTGTTGTACAGATTATCTTATTAACCAGGTATTAACTTTGCACCCATTCGTTACTTTTTCTGATCCTCTCCCTACCCACCCCTCCGCCCTCCAAAAGGCCCCAGTGTGTGTTGTTCCCCTCTAAGTGTCCATGTGTTCTCATCATTTAGCTCCTACTAACAAGTGAGACCATGTGTTATTTGATTTTCTGTTCCTGTGTTAGTTTGCTAGGGATAAGGGCCCCCGGTTCCATCAATGTCCCTGCAAAGTACACGAAGTCATTCTTTTTTATGTATGCATAGTATTCCATGGTTTATTTGCACCACATTTTCTTTATCCAGTCTATCATTGATGGCCATTTAGGTTGATTCCATGTCTTTGCTATTGTGAAAAGTGCTGCAATGAACATATGGATGCATGTATCCCCCTACTTTTTTTTGAGAGGTGGAGTCTTACTCTGTCACCCAGGCTATATTGCAGTGGTGTGCTCTCAGCTCACTGCAACCTCTGCTGCGCAGGTTCAAGCAATTCTCCTGCCTCAGCCTCCCAAGTAGCTGGGATTACAGGTGCACACCATCACAGGTATGTGTCTTTATAATAGAATAATTTATATTCCTTTGGGTATATATTCAGTAATGGGATTGCTGTGTCAAATGGTATTTCAGTCTTTAGGTCTTTGAGGAGTTGCCACACTGTCTTCTACAATGGCTGAACTAATTTACACTCTCACCAGCAGTGTATAACCATATTTCTTGTGTATTGCTTTTACTCCAAAATCTCACTAGCATATGTTTTTTTTATTTTTTATTGGCTATTCTGACTGGTGTTAGATGGCATGGCATTGTGGTTTTCATTTGTGTTTCTCTAATAAACAGTAATGTTGAGCTTTTTAAAATATAATTGTTAGCTGCATGTGTGTCTTCTTTTAAAAAGTGTCTGTTCATGTACTTTGTCCACTTTTTTATGGAGTTTCTTCCTTGTGAATTTATTTAAATTCCTTATAGATGATAGATATTAGACCTTGGTTGGATTCATAATTTGTAGAAGTTTTCTCCCATTCTTCAAGTTGTCTGTTTACTCTGTGGATAGTTTCTTTTGCTGTGTACAAACTCTTTAATTAGATATCATTTGCCATTTTTTGCTTTTATTACAATTGCTTTTGGCAATTTAATCATGAAATTGTTGCCCATGCTTATGTCCTGAATAGGTGTTACATTTAAGCCTTTAATGCTCCGTGAGTTAATGTTTTGATATGTTGTAAGAAAGGGGTCCATTTTAATTGCTTGCATATGGCTAGCCAATCATCCCAGCACCATTTATTGAATAAGGAATCCTTTCCCCGTTGCTTGTTTTCTTCAGGTGTGTCAAAGATCAGATAGTTTTAGGTGTGCAATCTTCTTTCTGGTTCTCTATTTTGTTCCATTGGTCTATTTGTCTGTTCTTGTGTCAGTACCATGCTGTTTTGGCTACTGTAGCCTTGCAGCATAGTTTGAAGTGGGGTAGCATGGTTGACCAAGTGAAGGAAAGAATCTCAGAGCTTAAAGACTATCTTTCTGAAATAAGACAGGCAGGCAAGAATAGAAAAAAAAAAAAAAGAATGTAAAGGAATGAACAAAATCTTTGAGAAATTTGAGATTATGTAAAAAGACCAAATCAATGACTTATTGGTGTAGCTGAAAGAGATGGGAAGAATAGAACCAAGTTGGAAAACATATTTAAGGCTATTATCCATAAGAACTTCCCCAACCTAGCTAGACAGACCAACATTCAAATTCAGAAAATGCAGAGTACCCCAGTAACATACTCAAGGAGAAGATCATTTCCAAGACACATAATCATCAGATTCTCCAAGGTTGACATGAAAGAAAAAAAGTTAAGGGCAATGAGAGGGAAAGACTAGGACACCTACAAAGGGAAGCCCATCAGACTAACAGCAGACATCTCAGTGGAAATCCTAAGAGCTAGAAAATATTGGGGACCAATATTCAGTGTTCTTAAAGGAAAGAAATTCCAACCCAGAATTTCATATCCAGCCAAACTAAGCTTTATATGCAAAGGAAAAATAAGATACTTTTCAAACAAGCAAATGCTGAGGGAATTTGTTACCAACAGGCCTGCCTTATAAAAACACAAAGGAAGCACTAACTATGGAAAGGAAAGACCATTACCAATAACTATAAAAACACACTGAGGTACAGAGACCAGTAACACTATAAACCAACCATGCAAACAAGTCTTCAAAATAACCAGCTAATATCATGGTGAAAGGATCAAATCCACACATAACAATACTAACCTGGATGAGCTAAATGCCCCTATTAAAAGACACAAGTGGCAATCTGGTTAAAGAACCAAGACCCATTGCTATGCCGTCTTCAAGAGACACATCTCACATGCAGTGACACACATAGGCTCAAAACAAAAAGATGGAGGAAAATCTACCAAGCAAATAGAAAACAGAAAAAAGCAGAGGTTGCAATTCTAGTTTCTGACAAAACAGACTTTAAACCGTCAAAGATGAAAGAAGACAAAAACGGGCCTATATAGTGGTAAAGGTTTCAATTTAACAAGATTTAACTATCCTAAATATATAGGTACCCAATACTAGAGCACCCACATTCATAAAGCAAGTTCTTAGAGACCTTCAAAGATACACAGACTCCCCCACAATTAGAGTGGGGAAATTTAACACCCTACTGACAGTATTAGATCATTGATACAGAAAATTAACAAAGATATTCAGGACCTAAACTCAGTGCTGGATCAAATGCAGCTGATAGACATCTATAGAACTCTTTACCACAAACAACAGAATATATATATTCTCATTGCCACAGGGAACTTACCGTAAAATTAATTACATTATTGGAAGTAAAACACTCCTCAGCAAATGCAAAAGAACTAAAATAATAACAAACAGTCTCTCACATCACAGAAGAATCATATTAAAATTCAAGTCGAAGAAATTTACTCAAAACCATACAATTACATGGAAGTTGAATAGCCTGCTTCTGAATGACTTTTGGGTAAAAAATGAAATGGAGGCAGAAATTAAGAATTTCTTGGAAACTAATGAGAACAAAGATACAATATACCAGAATCCCTGGGACACAGTTAAGACAGTGTGAAGAGGGCAATTTATAGCACTAAATACATCAAAAAGTTAGAAAGATTTCAAGTCAACAACCTAATGTTGCAACTAAAAGAACTAGAGAACCAAGACCAAACAAATCGCAAAGCTAGCAAAAGATAAGAAATAACCAAAATCAGAGCTAAACTTAAGGAGATAGAGACACTAAAAGCCATTCAAAAGATCAGTAAATCCAGAAGCTTCTTTTTTTTTGAAAAAATAATTGATTAAATAGATAGACTATTATATGGACTAATATAGAAAAAAAAGATTCAAATAAATGCAATCAGAAATGATAAGGGGTTTATTACCATTGACCCCACAGAAATACACACAACCATCAGAGAATATTATGAACACCTCTATGCACATAAAATAGAAAATCTAGAAGAAATAGATACATTTCTGGTCACATACATCCTCCTCAGACTAAACCAGGAAGAAACTGAATCCCTGAACGGACCAATAATGACTTCTGAAATTGAGGCAGTAATAAATAGCCTACCAACCTATATAAGCCCAGGACCAGATGGATTCACAGCTGAATTTTACCAAATGTATTAAGAAAATCTTGTACCATACCAATGGACACTATTCCAAAAAACTGAAAAGGAGAGATTCCTCCCTAGCTCATTCCATGAGGCCAGCATCCTCCTGATACCAAAACCGTGGCAGACATACAATAACAACAAAAAGAAAACTTCAGGCCAATAAACTTGATGAACATCACTGCAAAAATCCTTAACAAAACTCTGGCAAAGCGACTCCAGCAGCACATAAAAAAGCTTACCCACCATGATCAAATAGGCTTCATCCCCAGAATGCAAGGTTGGTTCAACATATACAAATCGATATACGTGATTAATCACATAAACAGAACTAAAGGAAAAAAAAACACGATTGTCTCAATAGATGCAGAAAAGGCTTTTGATAAAATTCAACATTACTTCATGTTTTAAAAAAAACTCTCAGTGAACTAGATATTGAAAGAACCTACCTCAAAATAATAAAAACACATATAAAAAACTCACCACCGACATCATACTGAATGGGCAAAAGCTGGAAGAATTCCCCTTGAAAACTGGCACAGGAAAAGGGTGCCCTCTCTCATAACTGCTATTCAATATGGGGTTGCAAGTTCTGGTCAGGACAATCAGGTAAGAGAAAGAAAGAAAAGGCATCCACATATGAAGAGAGGAAGTCAAACTGTTCCTTTTTTGCAGTTGACCTGATTCTATATCTAGAAAACCTTGTCATCTCAGTCCCAGAGCTTCTTACACTGGTGATTTCTACAAGTAGAACTACAAACCACTGCTAAAAAATCATACACGACACAAATGAATGAATAAACATTACATGCTCATGGACAGGAAGAATCAGTACAATGACCATACTACCCGAAGCAATTTATAGATTCAAATCTCTTCTCGTTAAACTGCCATTGACATTCTTCATAGGACTAGAAGAAACTATTAACTATTCATATGGAACCAAAAAATAGCCGGAATAGCCAAGGCAATCCTAAGCAAAAAGAACAAAGCTGTTAAATTTATTCCTATAGGTTTTTTGGAGTTACTGTAAATGAGATTAATCTCTTGATTTCTGTGTCATGTAGTTTGTCACTGGCATATATAAATGCTACTAATTATTGTTAGTCTTGACTTTTTTTTTTTTTGGTGGAATCTATAGAGAATTCTATCTATAAGATCATGCTGTCTGCAAATAAAGATAATTTGACTTCCTCTTTTCCAAATTACTTCATTCTGTTGCCTAATTGCTCAGAGTATGACATCTAGTACTGTTGAAGAAAAATGGTGAAAGTAGTCATTGTTGGCTAGATTTTAGAAAAAAAACTCTTAACATCTCCTCATTCAGTATAATGTTAGTTGTAGGTTTGTCATGTACAGACTTTATTGTGCTGAAGTACATTCCTCCTATAAAGAATTAGTTGGGAATATTTATTATAAAGGGATGTTATGGATGTTATCATAAGAGATGTTGATTTTTATCAAATTCTTTTTCTTCTTCTGTTGAAATAATCATATGATTTTTGTCCTTCATTCTGTTGATATATCATGTTTATTGGTTTGCATATGTTAAACCATCCTTGCATCCCTGCTATAAATCCCTTGATACTACTGAATAACCTTTTGATGTTCTGTTGGATTCCGTTTGCTTGTATTTTGTTGAAGAATTTTACATGCATGTTCGTCAGGTTTATTTGTTTGAATTTATCTGTTTTTGTTGCATTCCTATCTGATTTTGGTAGCAGAAAAATGCTGACCTTATATAATGTGTTTGGAAGAATTACCTCCACTCCTATATTTTTGAATAGTTTGGAAATAATTGGTATTTTTTTTTCTTCACTGAATGTTAAGTAGAACTCAGCAGTGAATTAATTAGACCCTGTACTTTTCTCTTATGGGAGACTTTCAGTTACTGAGTTAATCTCATTAGTTATTATTAGTTTGTTAAAGGTTTTTTTAATGTATTTGTGATTCAGTCTTGGTAGATTATATGTGTCTAAGAGTTTGTCCATATCCCCTAGGTTTTCCAATTTGTTGGCGTATGGTTGTTAATAATATTATCTAATGATGTTTTTTATTTCTGTGATATTAGTTGTAACATTTCCTTTTTCATGTCTGAATTTATTTGAGTCTTGTCTCTTTTTTTTCCTTAATGTTGCTAAAGATTAGTCATTTTTTTATATTTTAAAAACCCAAATCTATTTCATTGTTTTTTATATTTTTAATATGTATTTAGTTTATTCCTTCTCTAATCTTTATTATTTATTTCCTTCTCCTAATTTTGTGTTTTGTTTGTTGTTGTTTTTCTAGTTTCCTGAGGTACAACATTAGCTTGAAATCTTTCTACTTCTTTCATGTAGATGTTTATTGCTACAAACTTCTTTCTTAGAACTGCTTTTTCTCTGTTTCATCATAGGTTTTGGTATATTGTATTTCCATTTTCATTTGTCTCAGGAATTTTTAAAATTTCTTTTTAAATTACTTGATTGACCCATCAGTATTTCAAGTTATGTTGATTAATTTTCACATATCCTACAGATGTTGGATGGAATGTTTTTTAAATGTCTGTTGGGTTCATTTAGTCTATAGTCCAGTTTAAATTATTTCCTTTTTGAGTTTCTGTGTGAATTATCTGTTCACTGCAGAAAAGTGGGATGCTAAAGTCTTGTACTTTAGCATTCTATCTCTCCATTTGGTCTACTAATATTTGCTTCATGTATTTAGGTGCATCGATATTGGATACATATATTTTTATATTTGTTATTTTTTCTTTCTGTATTGACCTGTTTGTTATTACATAATGGTCTTTTCCATCTTTTTATAGTTTTTTACTTAAAGTCCAATTTATCTGATACAAGTATAGTTACTTCTGCTACTTTTGGCTTCCATTTGTATGGAATATTTTTTTCCATCTTTCCAATTCAGTCTATGAGTCTATATGTGTCCTTACAAGTGAAGAAAATTTCTTATAGACAGCATATAATTGGGCCTTGCATCTTTTAACTATTCACATCAAGTGCCTACTTTATGTCTTTTAATTAGTGCCTTAGTACTTAGTACCAGTCAGGCCAGGAAGAGCACTTAAGTAGTATGTTCAACTTGCACTTCATTCACTTGTTCGCTCATATTTATTGAGGACGTATTCTATGTGGGCATGGTTCTAGGCACTTGACTAGAGTGGTGAACACAATAGGCACATCACTTACCCTCATAGCTATTACATTCTAATCAAATTTGAGGTCAAAATGCCACAGTAAGAACACTAAATGATGGCATCTCTTGTGAAATCACAAGTGTTTGTGCCAAGCACTTTGTTTCTGCCATGCTCCCCAAATTTATAAACCACAGAGATAGAGAGTGCCAATCAGTTCTGGACTGGCATAGAAAGAATGACCATTTTCCATCTTTTCCAGGCTGTACCCTTTAGGCACTGAAGCAGACCTGCTTATGACCAGAGTCTAATAATTCACTTTCGAACTATCTTTTGACTTCTGATTTCCAAATCCTTGTCCTTACCCTTATGCTGTCTCTTATGAAAATAGCATTTTTGAGGTCTGACCTTCATTATTTAAGCACAGTTGCTCAAACCTAACCTCTAGAGTCTTATTGAAAGAAAACCATACCATACATTCAAACCACACCATACTCAACTTCTGCCCTCCATGTCTCTTTTACAACCAAATACTTTTCTACTATCTAGGAGGAAAAAAAGATACTCATGCCAAACAATGAATGATGATTATATTCTTATGTTTGGTATCTGTTGGGGAGGAGGTAGGGATATCTGTCCTAGCTAAGTCTGATTTCCTGTTCCAACAGTCAAGAATATACTAGTACACACAAATAATTAATGTATTATTGCTTACATTTGACTGTATTAAAATATAACATAACCTTGGGATTTTGCCTGCTTTATTTGTTGTAAAAGAATCATATTATAGGGCTAATACTGTCATGAAAGTCAGAACTATAAAACAAAACTGGATTTTTTTCTTAGTCTATAAAGGCAAAAAGGGAGAAACAGCACAATAAGTGAAGAAAGAAGATAATCAAAGACAATCTACAGAATCTGTTTCTTTGAGTAAGTGCAATTGCAATGCTCTTTAATTATATTTCGAATGCAAGAGTGCTTGGAAGGAAAATCCCACAGGGTTTAACATTGCTATGATAAGTAAGCATTAAGCATATTAACTATGGTGGGATTTTTTTTTTAATGTTTAAAATTTTCCAAAGCCAAATAGTATATCAAGCCACTTGATTTTTTTTTCTATATGTTTTTTCATTGTTCCTTTTGGAACTGTGTTTTCCAAGTATGTAGTAGTCAAACATCAGTCCATTGCTCTTGCTATGAGTGGATTACACTTTATATGCACAGCAAAGTTTGGGGCGTTTTTCCATTTCATTTTAACTTCCTAAATAAGAGATAATATTCTTGGAATATTTTCAATCATTATAGATTTTAAAATGACATTTTCAGAAGATCCTGAAGTCTAGCTGGCTGCATGATGATGGAATGAGAGATGCTGTAGTAGAAATAACTGATTTGACTCTTGCTTTGCCTCGTGTTTCAGATGCTTTTTAAAACTCTATCCATGACTGAAAAGCCTCTTTTTCTATTCTGAAAGGCAGCCTCTAAAATCTACAAGCATTTTGTGGATAGAGAAAGTAGCTAGGGCCCTCTGAAGTCTTCTTAGAAACATACATCACACCCCAGCATATTCCATAGTCTCGGCATGTACTTATTGAGCCTGTAATGTTACTGAACTGGATACTAAGCAGTGAACCAAGCAAACTTCCTGTCCTCATGAGGCCTATATTGTTGTAGGGGCTTAAAGTCAACAAATAATTGAATATATAGCTTTCCAATGAAGTAAAACCCAGAAATATTCACCTGAGATGACTATTATTTGGATATAATGCAACTGGCAGTTGATTGCCAGTTTGCCTAATTCTATTCTTCAATAAGGACTGGCTAAAATTGTGATTTTCAGAGAGAAGGGAAGTGGGTAGGAGATAAGTTAGGAAGCTTCTGCTTTGTGATTGCTTGGAATCATATTATTTCAGGACAGGTTGTGTATCTCTTAACCAAAATTATTGGGACCAAAAGTGTTTTGAATTTTGATTTTTGTTTTTAATTTGGCATATTTGCATATACATAATGAGATATCTTGGTGATGAGATCAAAGTCTTAACACAAAATTCATTTATCCTTCACTTACACTCTTTATACATAGCATGAAAGTGATTGTATATAATATTTTAAATAATTTTGTACATGGAACAAAGTTTTAACTGCAACCTATTATACAAGGCTGGATGTAGGATATTCCACTTATGGGATTATATCAGGACTCAAAAAGGTTAAGATTTTAGAGGATTTCAGATTTTTGATTTTTAGATCAGGTGTACTCAACCTGTATATATTTTTGACAATACAGGCTACATCTAAAAATGTTTTTCACTATCCTCAAAATAATGTGATTCCTTAATAATCGGGCATCTTATCTGTTATTGTATTGTTGCAAGTTTCACTAAATAATATCAGTTCTAGATAGTTGTTAGAACTAAAAAGCAGGTAAGAGATTAGAAAGTAGTATTGCTACAGTTTGGATGTTTATCTTTTCCAAACCTCTTGTGGATATTTGGTCCCCTATGTTGAAGATGGGGCATAAAGGGAGGTGTTTGGGTCAGAGTGGATCCCTCATGAGTAGATTAATGCCCCTCTTTTTTTTTTTTTGTATTTTATCCCATTATTTTTATTTATTTATTATTATTATTTTTTTAATTTTTTTGTTGTACTGCAAGAACAGAAAACCAAACACCATATGTTATCACTTATAGGCGGGTGTTGAACAATTAATTAATGCCCCTCTTAGGGGTGACCTTTCACTCAATTAGTTCCCAGGAGAGCTGATTGTCTAAAAGAGCCTGGTCTCTCCCTCCCCTCTTTCTCTTGCCATGTGGTCTCTGTACATATCCCTCCCAGCACCTTCCTTTATAGCAACACAAAATGGGTGAAGACAAGCGTTGTGGAGGTACTAATTTTAGTTCGATGGCCAGTAATTACCCCTTTGTAAAGGTGGTATTTTGAGCAGACATCCAAAAACTCAAGTAAGCAAGCTCTGTGGAAATTTGGGGAGAGTATTTTGAAGATAGAATTGACAGGGCTTATTCATGGTAGAGAGTGTATTTTGAAGCTAGAATTTACAGAATTTGCTAATATTAAACTATGTAATTATTATACAAAAAGAAAATGTGTTCCAAAGGTATTATTTGGACTTAAGTCTTCTGAGCCTGACTTGAGCCTAACAACTAAGATTGAGAGGCAGCAAACTGTCAGATCTAACTCTTCCTAGCCAATTTGAAAGGAAGATACCTTCTCATTGTTTTCCTTTTGATACTTAACATTCCTTTAAATGGTATAATAAGTAAATACTATTTAAATTAAGTGGAATATAATAACTTATCTTTGGAGAATTGCATAATATCTGAGGCCATGCTGGAGTATACAAAGTCAGAGATGGAGACAGATTCTCACCTGTGAAACTGCCTACTAGCTGACTCAGGGAAACTCATCTAAAAACTTTAAAAGTTGACATCCTGCCAAATATACATACTTCAGAAAATTACTAAGATAGTATTTTTTCTCTCTGAAGCTGACTTTAGAGTTTAGTGCTCCAAAAAATATAAAGTTGAGGGTATGAAGTTTTTTTTTTGTTTTTAATATGATGCTACTTTCTTCTCAGTGTGTCTGTACTCCTTCCATTCAATGTAATATACTGTAATAAGATCTCTGACCTCTTGAAACATTAGCTATTTCTCTTCTGTCTGCATGCTCCTTATACTTCCTATATTTTTAAAATAGTTTTTACCCAATGTCATAGTTAATGCACACACATCTGATCTTGAGTTTTGTTAATGTAGAAAATTGCTAATATTCACATTCGTAACCTTCAACCCCACATGAAGGCACTATTGTATGGTGGGAAGTGGCATGGTCTTGCATGCCAGGTAGACTGAGTTTCTTAGTTTTCGACTTGCTAGTCATTAGAGAGATTTAGTTTACAAATAGCTTTCCCAAGCTTTGATTTTTGGCTATTACTTAAGTGGGTTTAACAATTATATCTAACATGCAAGATAGTTGTCAAGAAATAAGTAGGGTAATGCTTAAATAAAAACTGTCTAGTATGCAGTGACTTCTTAATAAATATTAGCTTTATTATTTTACTTTAAAAGGTGTTCAGTAAGTGAAAGTTTTGTAATTTATTAGCGAAAACGCATACCAAATTTTCCGTAATTCTATTGAAGGCAGATTAGTGGACATGGAATTATTAATAAATATGTTGCTGCATAATAGGATACTTATTTTTAGGTCCATCACCAATAGGGGTTATTTTCATCACAGAATTACAGTTTACTTAGGAGAGGAAAAAAGCTGTTCTGTGTGAATACTGGCTCAACTTGTTTCAGTTGTGATAGTTTATGAAATAGATCAAAACCATTTCAAGGTGTTCTAATCTGTAAAGTACTTCTTCCATGTAGTTGTTTTAATGATTACATTAGATACTTTAAAGTAGCAGCAGTGTTCCATGACTCCAACCTTTCCTTCAAGGTAAAATTCTTATTGCTGAGATTGCTCTGGTTTGTGGTCTTTTTTTGTTAAATAAGAAACAAAATATTTTGGGTGTTTTTTTAAAAAATATACCCTACTTATATTGCTATCTTTTGAGCTTTTGCATTTATTCTTCAAGAGACTGCATAAAAAAAGAAAGCTATAGCTATAGTAGGTCAAAATTACATTTTCTTATATGGTCAGAAAACAATGCATTGCAACAATTCCACAAACCTGAATTAACGCAGTCTATTCTGCTACTACATTAAAATTAGAGAAAGTAAACAGTCCTCAACTTGTAAGTTTGTTTTCCATTTGTATAACTCAGGACTTTTCACATTTGTGTTTTCCTATTTCTGTTCTATTCATCTGATGTAGGACATTCTACTGTAATGATGTAGGATCATGGTTTTGCAAAATTAGTAGCTGGGTACATATATAAAAGCAAAATCCTGTAAAATACATCTCATATTGTATATTTTTAAGATAATTTTATCCATCACAGAACAATAAAATTATCTTATAATAAAGAAAACTTGATGATTTTTCAATGAAGGTTTTTGTCTTTATAAAAACTTAAATTGAAAAGTTCAGGTGTTTTGTCTCCATTTTTAATTATACATGTTGGATTGAACCTATTACTAGAGTCAGGATTGTGGTACCCATTCAAAAAAAGAAGAACTAAATCAAAACTATAATTCTGAAGAACTTTCTTCCAGATAGCACAGCATTAAACTACATATAATGCAAATGCAAATTGAAATTAAAAATTTAGGAGAAATATAAAGAAACATAATCATAATAGAAAAACTTAATTTACTGTTCTCAACATGTTCTTGATTAAGTTGAATGCATAATTGGCACTGTAGAGAAATCTGAAAAAAATACTTAATTTAAGTGGGGTATAAGCAAATGTAATAGATACATGCCTTAGATCAGGTTCCTCTAAAAGCAGAGACTAAAAAACTACCTAGATATAGTTAATTTATTTCAGAAATGATCTCAGAAAGCACAAAGAGAGGGTGAAAGTAAGAAAATGGAGGCAGACAGTAGGTTGTGCTAATGAGCAAGTTAATGGAAATCTGGAATTCAAGTGCACTGAGAACTCTCTGAGAAACCCTGTGGTAGCTGCTTCAGACTGTCTCACCAGATGATGGAGAAAGTGGGAATAAAACCACCAACCTCCTCCCATATTGGCTGTGAGTCACTTTCCACTTTTCCCATGGTATAAGCACATCTAACTTTTTATTTTATTTATTTATTAATTTATTATTATTATACTTTAAGTTCTGGGATACATGTGAAGAATGTGCAGGTTTGTTACATAGGTATACACGTGCCATGGTGGTTTGCTGCATCCATCGGATGCAAACACATCTAACTTTAATTTGGCTTGTTTGAAATGAGCAAGATCCCCTGGTTGCAGCACAAACCATCCTGCATATAAGGGGAGAGGCAAGGATATAAGTAAATGTGTGAATTTGGGAAAATTGTCTCTCACAGTTGCAAGTAAATGCCAAGGTGGGCATGGGCAAGGAGGCCTTGGTTAGAACATCAATAGTTTCTGCTACAATATTCAATTATTCAATTTGGAAAATACAATCTTTTCCCCTGTGTTTACAAACTAACTACTCAGCTGAAACAGGTGGATCACTTGAGGTTGGGAGTTTGAGACCAGCCTGGCTAATGGGGAATTGACCAGAATTGTTTCATCAGGCCATGGCAGTAATGGAGGACAATAATGTTCCAGATAGAAATATCTAAAATGTTACAAATTATAATCAGTTAATAATATAATGAAAAAATTTTAACAATATTGACATGAACTGTCCTTGCATAAACTTAACCAGTCATGGTTAATGTAGTGATTACATAGTATGTTACTTCTTCATAAATTATATGATTTTTATCAAATTCTACATTATATATTGTCTTCTTGAAAATGTTCGTTCTTAATAAAAGACCTCTCTAAAAACTAAGGGCTATTTAATATGCCCGAATAAACTAAAAGAGCACAAATTTTATACTCATTAAAGTAACATTAAAGTTTGTATATGTGAATGTATAAATTAAGTCAAGAAACTTTAGGGGAAAAAAGAGTAACAGTATGAGCTATTAAAACTTATTGTTGAGTTGAAAACATATGTTTACACTAAAATTGGTACAGATGTTTAAGCAGCATTATTCATAACTGCCAAAACTTGGAAACAACCAATATATCCTTTAGTAGGTGAAAGGAAAAATACACTGTGGTATATCCATACAACAGAATATGATTCAGCATTAAGAACAAACTAGCCATCAGGCCATAAAAGGACGTGGAGGGGCCGGGCACCTTGGCTCACGCCTATAATCCCAGCACTTTGGGAGCCTGAGGCAGGTGAATCACGAGGTCAGGAGTTCAAGACCAGCCTGGCCAACATGGTGAAACCCTGTCTCTACTGAAAATACAAAAACATATCTGGGCATGGTGACGGGTGCCTGTAATATCAGGTACTTGGGAGGCTGAGGCAGGAGAATCACTTGAACCCAGGAGGTGGAGGTAGCAGTGAGCTGAGATCATACCACTGCACTCCAGCCCAGGCAGTAGTGCAAACCTCTGTCTCAAAAAAATAAAAATAACGGACATGGAGGAAATTTAAATGCATACTACTAAGTGAAAGAAGCCTATTTGAAAAGCTAGATATTCTATGATTCCAACTTCCTATGACATTGTGGAAAAGGCAAAGCTATGGAAATAGTAAAAAAAAAAAGAGTAAGGGATGAGCTGGTGCAGCACAGAGGGTTTTTAGGACAGTGAAAACAACATTGTATAATAGTCTAATTGTGAATGCATGTTATTATACATTTGTCCAAACCCACAGAATGTACAACAGCAAGAGTGAACTCAAATGTCAACTGTGCACACTGGGTGCATATAACCTGTCACTGTAGGTTTATCAATGATAATAAATGCACCATTCTACTGAGGGATGTTTATAGTGAAAGACCTTATGCATGTGAGCCTTCTGCATGGTATTGCTATGAATGTAAAACCTCTCTAAAAACTAAAGGTTATTTTAAAAAACTGTTATCAAAGTATAGTAATCAAACTATCATGATGATAAATTACTTAAAATGAATAGAATGAAGAATTTAAGAATAGGTGGATTTCTGTTTATTTATCAAGCTAACAATAAATAATTTAATATATAGGGTAGGGACAAATACTTAACCTTTTTTTTTCTTTTTGAGAGGGAGTCTTGCTCTGTCACCCAGGCTGGAGTGCATTGGTGCCATCTTGGCTCACAGCAACCTCCACCTCCTGGGTTCAAGGGATTCTGCCTCAGCCTCCAAGCAGCTGAGACTACAGGCCAAACCACCTCACCAAGCTAATTTTTGTATTTTTGTAGGGATAGTGTTTCACCATGTTGGCCAAGCTGGTCTTGAACTCCTGACCTTAAGTATTCTACCCACCTCAGCGTCCCAAAGTGCTGAGATTACAGGCATGAGTCATTGTTCCTGGCAAATATTAACTATTTAGAGAAAAGAGAAAAATTGGTCATATTTGATGTTTTAAGCTGTAATATTTTCTAGGTAAATAAACAATTACAATACTTTTAAAAAGTGGAAAAAATGGAACCATGAAACGTGAGGAGAAAAATAAATACTGCTTTACTGTAATAATTAGAGTATTAAATATAATATTTAATTTTATGTATTGGCTTTTCTAAATACGGTGCAAATACTAAAAGTCATAAATAACATTAAAAATTTGAGAAAATGAATTAACAACTTGGGAGATAATGGTTGTGGCAATTAAACAAAGGGTTGTGATTTGCAATATATGCATACTATTCTTGAAAATTAAATAGTTAAATGAAGCCCTTTATGTAGAAGTGGAAATCTTGACAATATTTAACTTTATAAGGATGGTAACATTCATGGCATTAATTTTAAGAGGAAAAATAGAACACAAGTTAAATTTCAATAATAAAAAATAATTATATAAAATTGGGAGCTCACCTGGAGTCTATCTTCCCATGTGCACGAAAGTTAAACAAAGACCTCTAAGCTCTTGGTGAGTGGAGGTATGGCGCTGGGAAGTTCCTGCCTTAGAAACCACGCCCCCTCGTGGCCCCGGGAAGAGAATACATGCCCTCAGTATCATTCACAAGCCACTCTTCTTCTGTCTTTGGATTTCAATACTTGTAGATCTGTAGCTCAACTTAATATTTTTTCTCTTTCATAGTTTCTTGATTTGTCAGTTCTTAAAATGACAGCTTAAAACTTTAATTTGATTCCAATTAATCAGATGCTTCTTTAAAAAAATACATATATTTTTAAATTCACTATGACAATTAATGTTTTAACAGCCAGTAGTTGATGAACATAAAGGTAGTTTTGATAACTTAAAAACAGGATCAAAGCACAATTCTCCCCACGCTTTTCAAGAATTAATTAGGCGACAGTGTGTGAAAACAAGAGATAAGTATTATGATTCTTCTCTTTCTTTGAAGCTGGAGATATAGTTTAGGTTAGAATGTTTTGCTTAAATTTGAGTAAGTAAAAAACTCTGTCAATTTGTTAGTACATTTTTTGGCTTGAATACTACCTATAAATCACAAATGAAATTCAAATATTTTTAAAAGTAGATGTTTTATTATGTGACCACTGCAGACTAAACATTAGACAAAAATCTGTAGCAGAGGATAACAATTAACAATTACCAAAAATGCTTTACCTATACTGTTCAGATAAACATTTGCTTTAATTACATTCTGATAGATAAGTAAAATGTATTTTGTTCAGATCTACAGATAGAAATTTCGATATGGTTTACTTAACAGTGATAGAATATGGCTAAAATCTATCCCATGAAATTAAAATATGTAATTAAATCTGTTGAGAGTTAAGGTTTATAAAATATTTACTTTTAAGATATTTTTGTCTCAGATTAATCATTAAAAGAATGAATTGCCAGCCAGGGCAATGCCCTAGTTAAAAAAAAAAAAGTAAAAGACAGAATAAAAGGAAAAAATAAAGGCAGGCCAGTATCAGGCTTTTCATTTCCTTCTGCTTCCTTTTCCTCTCTTGAGAGTGAGTGGTCAGCAACTCTCTCTCTGTTTCGATTTTGCTGCCAGGAGCACAGTCCTGCTGTACTAGCCTCAGCCTGTCTTTTTCCTTTTCCTGTTTTGATTTTTTATTTCATTTTATTTGCTTGAATTTTTGTTTGTTTTAAACTGGGGCATTGCCCCAGCTAGAGATTCATTCTTTAATTGAGCAACTCATAAATGAATACCTATAATTGAGGAACTCTCATTGAGGGTGTATTCAATCCCTGAGGATGACAGATACACCACTAAATAATTAAACTTGAGCAACACAAGGGTGATGTGAAAAATGTTCTGAGAGCTAGTAGATAGAGCTGTCTGAAAGGCTCCCAGGAGATAGATCAGGCAGCATTCAGTATGGGCAAAAATAGGAAAAAGAGCACATTTCTGAAAAAAGACAATTTTCACTCTTGGCAGTTATAAATAGATGGGCTGTTTTGGATAATACACTGGATAAAGAGTGCTCATAGTGGGAGAAGCTAGAGAGAAGTAGGGAGAATAAGAGTGGAGAAGAGTCTGGGGAGAATGGGAACTGTTTTTTTTTTTCCCCTTGTATTCTTTCTTAGGTAATTTCAATTCTTTCCTGTACCTTCCATGGTCATCTCTATAAGAGTGATTTTCAAATCAGCATTTCAATGCCAGACACTTCTCTTGAGTCCTTCTTCTCCATTCCAATTTTTCTTATTTTCTATTTTTATTCTAATTTGATCAGGAATTAGCTATATAACTTGGACAATTTCACTACAAACTTTACACATTTCCTCATCTGCAAGTGATGTTATAAAAACATCTCTTTGTATGTTTTTATAAAAATTAAATGAGTCAGTGGATATAGGTACTGAAAGTGTTTAATACATAGTAATTGGTTAGTAAATGATAACCATTATTATTACTATTTATTTATTGGGGATCATCACATGATATTTCTCCTACCTCCAATTAGATATTAAGCTCCTTAAATACGTGAATTATCTCTATATGATCTATGAATTTTAACATGAAAATTAGGCCAGAATAGGTATTTGATAGATTATTGATAATATTTATTTATGTTAACTAACCTGTCTCTAGTATATTTTGATTTTCAGTTTTGATATGTGTCATATTTTTCAAGTTGATTTTTGGCACTTCATTCATGTTTGTAGTTTACCAAATTAGGAAATAAACGATATAAATAGTAATCTCTTTGCATATTTTCATAGTTGCTGGCTCCCCATTAACGATGAGCTCCAGAGGACAGGTATTCTAGAGGTAATCATTATACCCCCACTGTCTAAGGCAAGGCAGAGCTCACAGTAGCCATGCAATAAATGTATTCAATGAAGTTCATTCAGTGATACTGATATCACAAAAGCAATGACAAGTTTTTCTCCTCAGAAAATGTAAGATAAATGATTTGTGGATATTAGAATTTTCCTGTAATACATTATTTTAGATATTAATACCATTGAATATCAGGGATTTTCCATTGTATTAATTTTACTTTCACTTAAAAGATGCTTTGATCAACGTTCTCAATACTGAATTAACAAATCAATGTCAGAGAAAGAATTATTTTTGTTGATGCACCTCCTGCTTCTAGGAATGCTTCCTGTAGCCGTAGGCATATAGTCAAGGCAATGTGATGCTATATAGTAAATCTGTGAACTTGAGCATTGCTCGTTTATACTTCTGACATATGAGAGATTATATACTTCGAGTTATTTTTAGACACCTCTTCTTCCTATAAAAGTGATTTTGATCTCTGAGTGCACATCAGAATCACATGGGAAGCTTTTAAATTAAATAAGACTGATGAAAAGGTGTCGACATTAGTATTTTTTAAAGCTCTGCAATTGGTCCTAGTTGCAGCCAGGTCTGAGAACCACTGCAGTACACACCAGTACCCTCCTTGGCTAATCTCCAGTACAATACACCTGAGCATGTACTACCCTATGCAATTTACACAACAGTCCCGGGAACTCCCCTAAATTATTAAACAGGTTCTTCAATAAAGGAACCTATTCAAAACCAGTTCCAACCGAAGAAATAGTGCCTCCATACTGTTTTGCACTCAAGACTGCCACTTAACACTTCTGTGGGTCTCCAGCCTTTTAACCTACCTTGCAGATTTCAAACTGCCAGCCCTCATGATCCTGTGAGTCAATTCCTTAAAATCAGTCTCTGTGTGTGTGCATGCACACCCTGTTGGTTCTGAAGAATGCTAATACACCAGCTTTACAGCTGTTTCCAGGATGAGTTTAAAAGTCAGTGTGCCATCTAGTGGTCAGATCCACAAAAGGGTTTGCATTTACCCGACACCAGAGGAACAGACCTTTCAAACTATCCCTCTTCTTAAAAACAATTTGATTTGTTTTGTTTTTCCTTTAACTTTTTTTTTCCAATTTAAGCATCAGCACATTACCCTTTTTACCAACTTGTGAATTGTGAAAATCTCAAGAATAGGCACACGAAGGGTTAAAATGAAATAAAATGCTTAAGTACAAAATGACTACCTTGGAACTAATGGAAATTTTTGTCGTTGTAACTTCTCCCAATATACTCTTGCTTACATACATATGTTTTTTTCTTTTACTTCCATTTACTGTTTCAGGTCACTTTTACAGCATTCAAACCAAGAATACACCTTTATTCAGCTTCCTCTGGAATGGAGGTGGTGATTTCCACTTTGAAACACTCATGCAAAGCAGTGTGAGTGCTAAGCCCTCCTGGGTGGACCCAAGCCATCTTCCTTGCCATTTGTTGCTCAGGTGCTCTGGGACACCTACCTTCTTTTTCTTTTCTCAAAAAATTGTTTCCCTTATTGTTCTCGCTCAGACTGGCATTTACATTTTTATTAAAATACAAAATGACAATAGAAATGTAAGCAACTCCTTGGAGGAAAAACATGCTTAATCATAACAGTATTATCCAATCTCAATTCATCTTCATGATGTTTCTCAGCATTATTGTTCTGGTGTATGTTTATAAATACATACCTGCTTTGTAATTAATTATAAAGCTATAGAGAGAGTCTCCTAATTAAAGCTATTGACTGACGGCTCACTCCTTGTACCTTTCTTAAAGACTTTAAAGAAAGTGCTCCCTCTGTTAGAAATGAGTGGATAAAGGAAAGGGTAGTAAGGGGATCTCAACATCTATATCATAGATTTTCGAATGAGGTGAAAACATATTTGTGTGTGTATGTGTGCGCACACACACATATAGGAAAATAATGGCTCTCACACTTTTCTATGTATTTCTTCTGGGAAATTTTGAGTTATCTCCTTAGTACATTTAGTGATGTATATACTACAGAGCAACAACGATGCTTAAATAAAACAACAATTGTTGATCCGGCTCCCAGCAGGGAGAGTCTTCGTCTCAGTACTCCCTCCCTCCTTCCTTCCTCCCTCCCTCCATCCCTCCCTCCCCCCGCTTTCTCTCTCTCTTTTTCTTTCTTTCGACAGAGTCTCATTCTATCACCCTGTCTCATTTAGTAATTAATTAAATAATGTAAATTATTACATTTGTTGAAGCCCAAGGAAAAGAACCAATGTATTATTATGCTGATCACACAAGGCTGCTGATGCAATTGAGTTTGACGTAGTTAAAAAAAGTAATGCGGGAGTTAAGACTAAATAGGTACAATACATTTAGTAGCATGGCTTTCTCAAACAGTTTAACCTTCAGTGTCACATACATTGTGTGGTGGCGCAATCACAGCTCACTGCAGCCTCTACCGGCTGGGCTCAAGTGATCCTCTCACCTCAGCCTCTCCAGTATCTGGGATTACAGGTGCATACCACTGCACCTGGCTAATTTATCTTCTTTATTTTTTATTTTATAAAGACAGGGTCTCACTTTGTTGCCCGGGTTGGTCTTGAACTGCTGGGCTCAAGCGAGCCTCCTACCTCAGCCTCCAAAATGCTAGGATTACAAGTGTGAGCCATTGTACCCAGCCTTCCAATTATTGTTATGCCTCTTAGACTAGAATACATATCATCATGGAATAAAATATCTATGTGTTGATATACATTATGGTAGATTTCTTATCAGCACCACTCTAGTCATGCTAGCATATGGAGTTAAAATATGAGAAACTTGCTTTATTCCTATTGTTAAATTGCAATGATCCCATTCAGTCTGAAATTATTAAATCTTCAGATCATTGCTAGTTTTCAGCTTTTTGTTTGTTTGTTTTGCTATTGGATCCTGACCCTTCGTATATTTTATTTTCAATTGCATTTACCCACTTGTTTGCTCATGTTTGTTTGCATACAGAGAGATGAATATGGCAGATGTGCATTGTGTACTTTGCTTCAGATCAACACGTAATACATAAAACATTTATACACAGTCAGAATTAAGGCAGAGCCACTTCGAATTTCTCTTTATTAAAAACAAGCTTCTATTGGGGGAAAATGATACACACTTTATATTACTTGTGATTCGCAGAATATTTTGGATTTAGTATAACACATATCCTTTGTGTTTATTACAGTTGGCAAACTCAGCAACCTTCAAGGCTTAATAAATTTGTTGAAACCTAAGGAAAAGGACAAATATATTGTTGTACTGATCACATAGGACTGCTGATGTAATTAAGTTTGACCCAATTGAAAAAAGTAGTGCTGGAGTTAAGACTAAATACAATACATTTAGTAGCATGGCTTTCTCAAAGAGTTTAACTTTCGTTGTTACATACATTTCCTTTGGATTCTTACTGTTTAGCAACCTGTGAGGACAATTTTACTAAGGGACATAACTATGAATGCTTGAAAGCAGCAATGGAAACATTGATACTCCTTGCCATACTTGGAAGAAGTTCTAAAGTTTCTTGGCCAGAAAAATATCTTATACTCCAATTCTCTTTAAATTATCACTTTCTGAAATGAGCAAATGGAATTTGAAAGCTTTCTTTGTCCATTGTACGTGTGTAATGTATCAAGGAAAAAATCCAGAAGGACCTGTGGTTTATTTGACCAAAAGGATATTAACTTCCTTGAATTAAGAAGAACAGAATATAATTTGTAGCCCAAGTTTGGTCATATAAATGAATGCATCATAAAAACATGAACATATATGTCACAGATTATTGTGTAAATTCACTATATTTGGAAATGTATATGAAACTCTATAATATATATTTGATGTCCATAAAAATACATTATACTTAACAATTAGTAAGTGATTATATCTGTAGGAGTCAATCTATGTAAACTAATATCTATTTACCCTTGTCTCACAGAGTAAAAATAAACACACAAAACCATGATCCTTTAACAGCAATAATGAAGGTAGTTTTGACCATTAATGAATGTGACTGAATTCTCTAAAGTTGGCAGTGGCATAGTAATAATGTTTCTATGGTAGGATAGTGAATGCCTCATTAGAGACAGACAGTAACTTCAACTGAGATGAAATGATAATCACAATGTAATTTTGATTATAGTTTTGACATGTCTGATGTGTTTTCTGTTATTTGTGTAAGTAAGAAATAAAACACACTGAAAAATAAGTCCTAGAAGCCATTGAAAATTAGTATTTTTCTGTTTGGTTAAAAATTTAACAACCTCGGTTGTCATTTCCTCCAATGGTGTCCAATAAAGTAAAGAAAGTTTCAGTTTCAGTAAGAAACTGAAAACTTGACCTTATATTTGGGGCATTTTTTGAATCAAAGATACCTGTCCATCAATGTTAACTATGTATGATTTTATTGTAAAATGAGCCCCAGAAGGCAGCTAGAAATAAGATTAACATTCTGTGTCTACTAAGCTGATATGCATTAAGTCAAAATACAGTACTTCCTATAAAATATTTTTCCCCAAAACATCATTGAATTTAAATTTAAGCACATCCCCAAATCTTGTAATTTAAAGAATTATAGGAGGGTAGAGGAATATTTAAGTACATGCTGATGTGAAAGCCATCCTGGCTAAAATCATGTAATACAGACTGTATTTACCTTCCTGCCTGACATAGGTTACTGCCTAAAGAGTCTGTAGACAGTGATGCAGGGAGGAGTATCCCAGGCAGAGCTGAGCTGACTCACTGAGCTGACAGCCTGGAGAGACCATGATGCACAGATGTCCTAGGAAAGAGTACTATAGAAGAGAGACATACAGTGATCTAATCATGTTCACATGATTAGATCACTAAAAGTCTAATAAGCCTGTGCTTTCTTAGTATCTAAAAACCTTAAAAGACAGATTGCTACTTTATAAATACTAATCCAAGAGACTGGTTATTTAGCTGACATTAATATAGTGACACATACATGATATTCGGTAAATAGACTCCAAATATAATTTTTACTTTGAAAATGATTTATGGGAAATACAAGAGAGGATTATTGGTTTAACATGCCATGTGCAGTCTAGCCTAAAAATGTCTGGCTTCTTTCTGTAAGAATCATAATGATACCCATCAGGATATAAAAGGAAGCCATCAGGCCCTCAGGAGTATCTTGGCACCAGGTTATGCACCCTATCCTAGCTTTAGTTTTGGAAACATATTGGAACTTGCTAGTTAATTGTTCTTTCCCTCCTTACAACATAAGAAGGGTCTGGCCCTTCTTGGATACCCACAACAGATTGCAAAGAGCACTGAGTAGATTTTAATTCTAAAACTCCATGCCTTTTCTCTAAAACCTGTCACCTAGTAAAAAGAGATACATGTTTGCATTGACAAAAACTGTTTTTACACATATCACACGTGGACATACTAAGTATGAGTACATGATCTAGTACACACAAACATATAATATGTGACATCAATGTTTATGTTTTAATTGCATATTAATGCAAAATGAGTATAAGTTACTTCATCAAAGATTATTGAATTTTAGTTGATTATTCTGTGTGGCAAAAAACATTTGCTAGTTTTTAATTCCTAATTTATTTAAAAATTTTGAATTTTCCTAAGTAAATGACTCCGTTTTCTGTAACTATTTTGATAATGTTTATGTTTTTTAGGATATTCAAGTATAAATACTTTCTAACCTTCCCTTTTGAAACAGACATTTGTGATATGCCTTTCTAGGACTTTATACTTTCTAATTGTATCTTTAGCTCATTCCAGATTTTAGTCTTCCACAGGCTTTTAAAAATAAACTCTCCCCCTATCTTTGTATGTCTTCACTAGTGGCACAGTTAAGCTCAGTGGCGTGATTAATTTGTGATTTCATTCAGAAAAATTAGCATTCTTTCTGGTAATTGCTCAGCAAGAATGATGAAGCCTCTAATACTAATTACCAATTTACTGCTTAGGACTTTTACAAGATGAAGTGTTCATAGAACCAGACTCAATAGCATTGTCATCTGTGGTTTCAAAAAATGCTTTAGAGCAATTTTTTTTTCAGAATCAGACAAGACTGTCATTTTAGACTCTCATTGGCATACCTAAGTGTGTGAATCCTACATAATTCAGGCCTAGTCAATACAAAGTTTTACGTAATTTTATTTACACCCAAAATGTGTTTTGAAAATATTGCATAAAATTAGTGTTATAGATTGAAAATATTCAAGAAGATTTTCTTCCCACCAATTTAAACAGAAGCACCCAAAGGTAAATGGACTGGTTTATGCTCCCATGAAATGACATTTTATGCCACAAACACAGGATAAACAAGAGTTGGTATATTCAAGAGAGTTGAGTTATTTATAAAACTTTTCAAACAGAATGCATGAAGGAAATAAATGATCATAATGTCTGTATTTTTTCTTCACCATTAAAATATAAAATTTACAGTTTTAAAAATTCAAACCCCATGTACAGACAAAAAGAAAAGAGTTAACTTTTTTTTCGCCTCTCCAGTCCCTTTCTCCATAGGTAACCACTATTAAGGTTTTCCTGTTTTATTTCAACACATATGCAAATAAAAGTATGAACCTATAGGTACACACATGTATCATTACTTTTTTTGTTTACCAAAAAGTGTCATATCCATAGATGCTATTATATATATTTCTTTTCTTATGTTATAAGAAAAACTTTAGATCAATTAAGCGGAGTTGAAGCTATATAGAGAAATTATCTGATTGACTACAACTGGCATATGCTCTATTTTTCATGACTGCCTTAGCAGCCATGATGAGCCATGATTGGTTGAAATTGTTATAATCCTAAATCAATATTTAGTTTGTTTATCTATATACTAAGTTAGGTTGCAGTTCATTATATCAGAACTCAACGTTAAGGAGACAGCCTCAGTTAATGGCTTCCTGCTTGCTTAATTTAACACTCAAGTCACAAATATCCGAGACTTTTTAAAACAAGTCCTTTACTGGTGGTAAACTAAACCTTATTATTTCTTGAGGAGCGCTTTGTCTATAAATATAACAATAGATTAATTTGAAATTGGGGAGGTCATTAATAAATACTTATATTTTTTATATAGGCAAATTGTCCTCAAAAAGAACTATACTATTTTGTATGCTCAATTAGAATATGTTATTCTTATGTTGAATAGAAGTTAAGCAAAAGTACTTATTCACTTCTTTTTTTTCCAATTAATGATTTATATGGCAATAAGGAAACAATACATTACTGAAATGTCTAAAATTTTATGATAGCTCTGATAATGATTTTTAAATATGATAACTATGCTATGGTTTTCATAAATGGTAATTGTTGAAATTGTATGGGAACTTCCAGCTGTTTTCTAGTGTCATATTAAAGATCTGAATTCAATTGCTTGATATAACAGGACGTGAATAGTAATCTTGAAATAAACTTAAGGATAAATATGGTGTGAATACACAGAAGAATATTTTATCCTCCATAGATATTTTACACTGTAGTTAATGAACTATAAATAATAATTTTCAATCCATGATGACTCCATACTTCCACAAGACACAGTTATATTTGGGTGTAGTCTATTTTCTAGGTTGGAGTTGTTATGCTTGTTTTACAGATGAATATTAAAAGCATATCAGTTTGTGCCTGGGTAAAGGCAGAAAATGGCCTTCTGAATTTCAACCCAGATTTTCTCATTCAAAGACCATTTGTACTTTTACTATAGTATATCATGCAACACACAATATTGACTGAGGGCACAGGGCAATATCTAGGTACTACTTGTAAGCACTTATATAAAGCATCAGATGAAGATATGTATGCATATATGCAGTGTATGTATGTGTATATATATGCGTGTATGTGTGTGTGAGTGTGTATATTTAAATATACTCCACTAATTTCATCATAAAACTCAGGAAAAGCAAAATTTTACAGATTTGACAAGTGTTTCAGTATCATTTATATTTCATTTGCCAATATAATATAATAGATTAGCTACTAATAACTGAAAAAGGCAATTACCAATTATATAAGATATTACAATTCAATTTCTATTATGGTTTTGTTTTTCTCAGTTTCAATATTGTAATCCCATTTAAATTGGTGGGAAGTTGAATATTATTGCACTTACTTTGTATTTAAGGACTGATGCAGCAGTTTAAACAGATAATCAAAAAGAAAATACAACTTTGCTAAGCTATTCTTAATTGATAAGCTAAATTGCTTTGCATGTACTCTGAAAAGTTCTTTTAAATGGCACATATTATCATGAATGAAGCTTTTAGTTTTAGATGATCAGAATAATAATGTGCAGATTTGTTTTGAATATTGAGTGAGACACATTCTCATAAATATAAATTTCTATAATATCTTTCTATGTATGGTCTGGTCAACAGAATAATTTCTTTAAAATTATTTGAATTATTTTATAGAATAAGACAGAGTTTCTCTGGTGTTTTAAAATTAGAATACACACATAAGAGTAAGAACCTTTTTTTTTCCTTTTAATTGTATATGGGATTTTATTCTACTGTGAAGAGGTGAAAAGACAAATATTCATAATTTGGGACTCTTACATTCTCCGGATATAGCAGAAACCAAATGAGATATACTCAAGGGATAGTCTTTTTCCAAGATATAAAGAATGGTATTTTAAAGCAAGAAGAACCCTGGTGAATACACTGCCTAAGGTACAGAAGTAGAAAAGCATGAAGGCTGACTTGGAATTGAAATTGAGGGAGTATTTACAGGCATTTGTGGAAAGAGCCCTATAGTGTGACTCAGTATCCAGCATTATCATCCAGAGAAATTGTAATCAAAGCCAGGGAAATGGGACTGAGAATAAACATAGAAACTAGTTGAATCCCCCAGCTTCCCAAACTGGTGACAAACTGTAAGTCAGTATATGGAAAATAATCAGACTCAAAATTCAGATAAAGGAAGTGGCTGAGAAAGTGAACAAGGGTAGGGAAGAGGTATGCATGGTAATTTAAACAAGCCCGGAGGCTACCATAAAGAGGTTGGTTTTTGATTATGTTTCATAGCTTCCTACTCAGCCTCTTTTCTTTTATACTTCTAGTACAAAACCTAAACATGCATGTACAGGTGCTATGTCAGATCACTACAGTAAGAAAACAATATATATATATATTTTTTTCTGAGACAGAGTCTCGCTCTGTCACCAGGCGCCAGGCTGGAGTGCAGTGGGACGATCTCGGCTCACTGCAGCCTCCGCCTCCCGGGTTCAAGCACTTCTCCTGCCTCAGCCTCCTGAGTAGCTGGGACTACAGGCATCACCACCACGCCCAGCTAATTTTTGTATTTTTTTAGTAGAGATGGGGTTTCACCATGTTAGCCAGGATGGTCTCGATCTCTTGACCTTGTGATCCACCTGCCTTGGCCTCCCAAAGTGCTGGGATTACAGGCATGAGCCACCACGCCCGGCCAGAAAACAATATTTTATAGTTCATATTTCAAATCAGAAAATGTTAGCATGTGTGAGGTCATCTAATCCGACTATCCTCTGGCCGATGACCTTATATTTTCACATGTGATGTCCCAACATTCAGTTTGACAAATGCAGAGACCGGAAAAGCAAACTGAAAGCACAGGGCTGTTTCCTAGGAAATAATGCCTCAGCTTGCTTATCCCTCAAACAACTCTGAGATTTAGACCAGTAGTTACTTTTAGATATGGCAATGAATACATGTAGAGGTATTTAATATATTTGTGTTTATATGTTTTTAAAATCAAAATATAAGTTAAACAAATGCAGAGATAGTGCTTTCTATTCTTAAAGTCCCCTCTCATTCTCTACCTTTACTGTTCTGTGTCTCGAGGCCCCTTCTAAGTAAATCCTACTCTACATGTAATTTTTAAGAAATAGTATATACTCTTTAAAGGTATTATTAGGATATCAATATTAATTTTCTGATATCCTGCTTTATTCTGAATGTTTTTGACTTGTATTTCAGTAGACAGCTTAGTCATACCGAATAACACTAGTTTTGTGTTTGTGTGGCTATTAATATGATTAATACTGCTGAAATGTTGCCAGTGGAAGTTTTTCTTGGGGAGATGGTTGGTTGGTTGGTTGTTTAATTCATTATTTTTGTCTGAAAATCGAAGTTTACTAAGAAAAGATTAAATGCAGTATTTCATATTCTGGAGTATCTACCACAAAGAACAAAATACATTGATAAGAAAAATCTATTTTGATTATTTTGTGAATGCTAGAATGAATTATTCACTATTTCAACTGTGGGCTTGATGTTAGGATAAGACAGGAAACCGGGATATAGATTCCTGTAACAAAATTGGAACACAAGGATTATACAGCAAACCTTCCTAGGTGAATTCAGGATGGGACAAATATTATGCTCTAACCTTGGCCTGCATCTGCCCTCTGGGGTCCTATTATCTCTGAAGTTTCCCTGAGTTATTTTCTGGCTGTGGGCCAAGCTAACATGCAGGCCAAACATGTGAATAATTGGGTTTACTTCAGAGACAACCTAACCCAATGGCAACTTATACTCCAGTCTTTGGTTTTAAGAGACATTCATAAAATGCAATTTCGAAGGTACTTAAAATAGGCGTGTAATCATTTTTCCAAGTTACTCTCATTCAAGGACATCCTTGAATATACCTGTCTTAATCAGAGTATTATTCTAATAAAAGGGTGTGCAAAAATGGAAAGACGAAATTATCTCTATTTCTAATATACAATGTTTTTAAGACACTGATAAACTATTTAGTCATATCAATATGTAAAATGCATTTACTCACAATTGGTATAACTATACAGATGTAACTTCATTTTTAGATATCCGGGAATATGTTGTGACATCTTGCCTTCTTTCAAAACAGAGACTTCTTTCAAGAATTGAAAACGATCTTGAGAGATGCAACTAAAGCTGTATAATTCCAAGTGTTTAAAAGCAATCAGATAATCATTAAACATAGTTAGATAAATAGAAAATAGATAGATGTGTACATGCACACACTTTGTATATGACTTTTCACTTAATATAGATGTCACCTCAGAATCTGAGCTAACAATAATATAGGTTTTCTCTGTGAAAATCATTCCAAACCAAGCTTCTTTATATTTATTCTTGGATTTTTAGTAGTACCACCCATGTTTCATGAGCTTCTGAATGAATGAATTCATTTTTACAATATTTGTTCAAATTTTAACATGCCACAGTATGGACTCAAACTGTTTTATTTTAGAGGAAGAGGGAATGTGAAACAACACATAGGGCAGGGCAGTGTGGCATAATAAAAGGAGCATAGGCTCTGGGTTCAAAAAACCTGTATTTAGATAGGAGTTTTGCTCATTCCTGAGAACTGAGTGGCCTATCATGCCATTGTACCTCTCTGAAATCTCCTTCGCAATCCTTTATATAAATGTTAGAGTCAGCTTATTTGGTATGTCAGGATCATACTATATACATGTTCATACCCCTTCTACCATATACCTGTTTCTTAAAGTATAATTTTCACATATTTTATTGGTATTTGAGAGACCTGGAAGAACATTTGTGTGTCAGAGGATTAGAGGTAATATGCGACATTGCTTAGCTGGATAGTGGGAACCAGTCTCTTTTTTTAGTGTCAATAACATTGATGTGAACTCACACAAGACAAAAATAGATTCTACAGTAACACATCTACCTTAGCAAACAGCTAGGAAGGTGCCCATGCTTGTAAAGGAAACCTGGAAGCAGAAAGTATGTATTTCTTTTAAGTGACCATATTAAGACTATAAAATAAAACTACTGAAAATGCCAATGAATTTCAACAGTGTACCAGTTTTTTTTTTTTTTTTAAGAACAATTGTACAACATTTGGTGTCTTTGATTATTTGCCTTTAGTACCAAAAGGATTCTGATCATTTAACTCTGTAGGTAAATGCCCAAGAGGTTCAACTGCACTGGTATTAGGCTATTAGGTGCTTTCCTGAAGATTTCAGGGCTGTCAAACTCAGCAGATGCCTGCAGGCTGTTTCTAACTTTGCTCTGCTTGTTGTCTTGAGCCATCTCCTGAGAGTGAGTGTAATCTGTTATCCAAAGTGACAGTGTCTCTCATTACTGACCATTTTTTTTTTTTATTCCTTCAGGCTCTTTGAGATTATGATAAACTTTTCTCATGTATAAGCAAGACTGTGAAATAATTATATCTTATGATTGCACTGAGCTGAGCTCTCCATTCACTCTTAGCTTGTCTCAGGTTTCATTCCTCATCTGGCAGCCTAACTGGATTTTCCAGATTACATTAGAAGTCATAACCTACATTATGCACATAGCTTGATATTATAGAACACTATTGTGTATCTCCTTAGTTTCTCAGAAGGAATTTCTAAATAAGTTAGGGTTAAAATTTAAAAAAAAATGTTTTAAGTCGTGTTTTAATGCTTATATATTTTATTTGTTCATATGTTCCTAGAGTCCTCAGTAATACACTCAAAATGATTGCCTTACCTGGTGATGTTATGAAGTCCTCATTCATGTATTTTGGGGGTTTTGAGAGTGAAAATTACCACTAAAATGTTTTTCTGGCACAACTGAACACTTACTGTCTTCAGAAAAAAATTTAGTGAAGAAGAGAATTTGCGATCCAAGGGTTCTTGTATTCACCTTTTCTTAAAATGAGAAGCCTGAAAGACATATGAAACGTTGTCATCAAATAACATAATTAAAATATATAATGATAGTCCCAATAGGTATCTCAGGTCTTTAATATGAAAATTAAAAAATGTTATTGTTCCTACTATATATTTTGTTTTGTATAGGACATTTTAACTAAAGTGTTCTATCTTCTCATATTCATTTTTAGTTTTATTTCTTTAAAAATTGTATTCACCTGCTATTTTGCATATATCTTCCTAACCACCATATTTTGACCTCTCATTTTAGATAAGGCAATCTTTCTAATAACTGCAATACATATGGATAGACACTGCATTGCCGGTGTACTTTTTGCGTTTTATTGCCTATTGTCATGAGTCTCTTACGATTTGTCATGTTAAATTCAGTCCAGCTTTGATTTCTGGGGTACTTGCAAATAGCATTTGTTTCTGATGCAGCCAACATTGCATGAAATAGTAAAAAGAATCCTAAAGTCCTGTAATGGCACAGAGTGGTACCATTCTGTACTGGAACCTTGACAGAATAGGCAGCAAGCCGAGCTTTGGATTTAAAACGAGGTTTTACAATGAGAATGAGGTGATTGGTGACATTTTCGAGACTGTCTTTATACTTAAAAGTATTTAGAATTATTTTTACTCAATTTAAAGGCAATCTTTAATGAGAATAGTTATCTTAAATCAATCAATGCCTAGATCTAACTACACATTTTATTACAAATATTATATTAAGCATATCCATTAATACACGTTGGGATTAAATATAAAGTATGAGATTTAGCTTATGATTATCTACTTAAGATGACAGAATCAAACCTGATAAAAGAATTGAAAATTCTGTTTAATTAACAATGAATTATTTTTTTACCTCTTCCTGAATAGAGTGCTTCTTGATCTCAGCAGAAAGAAAAATTAAGAAATGTATTAGCTACTAAATTGATTGGTTTCAATTTTGAAGTTTGGTCTCCTAAGTACACAATAAATAAGACTTAGTATACTGGCTTTCTTATAAATTACTTTTCAAACTATTGTGGGACCTGCAGGAAACGATTTTAGACATTAATAATCATGATTATTAATATATTTTGACCGATTTGCATCAGACAGGAACTGAGGCTATAAATACATTTCCATAGACAATCATTGCGCTTTCACATTTCAGATTTCTACAATAACAAATAAGAAGTTCTAAACTTTAAAATGTTTACTTAATCCAAAATTCTCAGATTTCTTAATGAAAAAAAAATTGTTTTTGTTTGCTACAGTAATTATTCATGGGCCCCATACTTCTATAAGTCAGAAATGATTTTGCAGGTATAAATTCATCCTGTAATACACATTTTCCAAGGATATGGAAGAACAAATATTTTGAGAGAATTGCACTTTGAAAATATAGATGAATCTTGATTTATTTTTCATAGTGAGATATTTCTGAGAGTGATGTTAATGTAAAAAAGTATAACCCACTCTTTGTAACTTTGTTGTGCTTAGCCTTGTGAAAAATGCAGTTTTATGTTTGATTTCTGCCAGTGAGGAGGTTAGAACTAGTGCATCCGGGTCATTAGATGCCTATGAAGTTATGATCCCCCATATCTCCTTTTTCACTTTGTATTTTAGTTTTTTAATTATTTTAAACTATTTTATTTTCTTTAATATCATTTTCATCAAGTAATATATCCAGATTTAGATGTTGAATAGTACCATAAAATTCTTAATGAAACAGATTAACAACCCTCTGTCCCTTTCTCCCCGCCAAATTATTCACACAACCCAGTGGTAACCAGTTTTATCCCAGCTCTTCCTTGGAAGCTATTGTGTATATGACTCTTGATTTTTCAATGGTTGATATTATTTGTAGACTTTCTGCTATGAAGAATAAGGATTCAGACCCTTTACACTTAACTGTAAAAACCTTCCCAACACACTTTCCTTCACTCCAATCTTCTGATACTCTAATGTAACAAGTTTTAGATTTATAATATTTTAACAATGTGAACATAATTCTAATCTTAATTCTATGGTTTTTATAACTATTTTAAGAATTTATTTCACAACTATTTTTTAAGTCCTGAAGTTAGAAAAATAATGTACTATTTTTTTCTTTGGTTTAGTTTGCAGTGAATCTATTTTGTTCTCAAACGTCACAATCATTTCTATTTTGTTTTGCTGGTACCATTTTCTTGTTTCCTCCTATTTGATTCTATTGCTCACTAAGCCTGATGCATTTCTGGAGATCTAGGATCTCATGTTAGCATAGTCTAAAAAATACTGTTTATTCCTCTTTTTTGTTGAATGATTTCCTCAAGGGGTTTATGAAGGAAGCATCCCTGGGACTTAGAAATTCTATGATATTACATTTCTATCATACCTTTATTCAACACTTACCCTTGAGTATAAATTGCCTGGATACAGAATTCTCCAAAATAATTTCCCCATAAAATTTAAAATCATTTCTCTACAGTTGTCTCATAGATACTTGTTACTATTAACAATACTTAATTATTTCTTATTTTATATTTTATATGAAAACTGTTTACTACCCTTACAATGGCTGCAGAGAGTATGGAGTAATTCATATCCATTTTGTTGTTTAGTATCATAATTTTCATTTGATTTGTATCTGTTTTTATTATCACTATTATTATCCATTGTGCTTTACACTTCTTTATGCCTTCGGACTTGCAATATTACATTCTCTTCAGTTTTTGAAATTATTATTTCTTTGATTACTTTATGACTTCTGTTTTAGCTGTCTCTCTGTATGTCTTTTGCTGTCACTGTGATACAAACTACCCCAGAATGTAGAATTTTACCATGCTCATTTATTTTCTTACTTTTCTGCTTTTTTACTGTGGTTTGAATGCTTCACAAGTCATAGCTGAGTGGTGCTGCTTCACACTACAGGTCTGTCAGTCAGTTGGAGAGACTCAGCTCCACATGTCTCTCAGACTAGTGAATTAGCTAGGAATGTTCTTCATATGGCAATGGCAGATATAAGATAGGGCAACTGGAAAAAATAAAGCCTCTTAAGATGCAGATCTAGTATTAGCACACTTTTGCTTTCATTTATGTAACATTAGAAAAGAAATATATTCCACCCATGATGAGACCATAGCAAGTATGTGCATGTAGATGAGGCTCAACAATAAAGACCCATAATGCAGTCCACCACATGCTAGAATTATTTTTCATTGGATCTCACATTGTCGCTGATCATATTTATCTTCCCTTTTTATGACGCCACATTTTGGGAGATTCACTTTGACTTTCTCTTCTAATCCTTTAAATAGATTTTCTTCTATCATTTTTTTAAATTGTACTTTAGGTTCTGAGGTACATGTGCAGATCATGCAGGATTGATTGTTGCATAGGTACACCCATGGCAATGTGGTTTGCTGCCTCCATTCCCTCCTCACCTACATCTGGCATTTCTCCCCATGTTATCCCTCCCCGACCTCCCCACCCCCATGGTGTCCCTCCCTTGGCCTTCTATGATGGACTCCAGTGTGTGATGCTCCCCTCCCTGTGTCTGTGTGTTCTCATTGTTCAACACCCACCTATGAGTGAGAACATGCTGTGTTTGATTTTCTGTTCTTGTGTCAGTTTGCTGAGAATGATGGTTTCCAGATTCATCTATGTCCCTACAAAGGACACAAACTCATCATTTTTTACGGCTGCATAGTATTCCATGGTGTATATGTGCCACATTTTTCTTGTCCAGTCTATCATCAATGGACATTTGAGTTGGTTCCAGGTCTTTGCTATTGTAAACAGTGCCACTATGAATATATGTGTGCGTGTGTCTTTATAATAGAATTATTTATAATTCTTTGGGTATATACCCAGTAATTGGATTGCTGGGTCTAATGGAATTTCTATTTCTAGGTCCTTGAGGAAGGGCCACCCTGTCTTCCACAATGGTTGAACTAGTTTACACTCCCACCAACTGTGTAAAAGTGTTCCTATTTTTCCACATCCTCTCCAGCATCTGTTGTCTCCAGATTTTTTAATGATCGCCATCCTAACTGGCATGAGGTGGTATCTCAATGTGGTTTTGATTTGCATTTCTCTTATAATCAGTGATGATGAGCATTTTTTTTGTGTGTGTTTGTTGGCCTCATATATGTCTTCTTTTGAAAAGTGTTCATATCCTTCGCCCACTTTTGGATGGGTTTGCTTGTTTGTTTCTTGTAAATCTGTTTTAGTTCTTTGCAGATTCTGGATATTAGCCCTTTGTCAAATGGGTAGATTGCAAAAATTTTTTCCCGTTCTGTTGGTTGCTGGTTCGCTCTAATGATTGTTTCTTTTGCTGTACAGAAGCTCTGGAGTTTAATTAGGTCTCATTTGTCTATTCTGGCTTTTGTTGCCAATGCTTTTGGTGTTTTAGTCATGAAGTCCTTGCCTATGTCTATGTCCTGAATGGTTTTACGTAAGTTTACTTCTAAGGTTTTTATGGTGCAGTTCTTACGTTTAAGTCTTTAATCCATCTGGAGTTAATTTTAGTGTAAAGTGTCAGGAAGGGGTCCAGTTTCTGCTTTCTGAATATGGCTAGCCAGTTTTCCCAACACCGTTTATTATTTTTAACTATTTCTCTAAAACCTGAATTCTCTAAATGTTTTAATTTTATAACTTATTTTTATCTTAATAAACTTTTTATTTCTCTGAGAATGTTACATGTATATGTTTATATATATACATATGTATTTGAGAAATTGCTTTGCTATTAAATATGATGAGGTGATTTTTCCCAGATTTATTTATTTGTTTATTTTGTTCCTGTTGGTGTGTTTTTTTGTGTCTGTGTGTTAATATGCTTCTCAAATACATGGTGATATTTATTAATTTATTCCTTTTTAAGACTGAGAAATGAAAAAGTTAATTAGAAACTCCACATACAGGAATGATCGCAAGCTGTTTGGCCTCAGGCATAGATGAATACTCTAACTTCCTTTTTGCAGATAAAGCCCTGACTACCAGCATTCTAGGTACTGAATAGAAGACATGTTAGCCTTTCTGGCATATAATACAAATATTTCAGGTAAACCTCTTGTTTCTAGTATGTCCCCACTTACCACCCTCATCTGTGTCTGGTGTTTCTCAAGTACAAGGCTTCTCTGATTCAATTTTTCCAAAGCATGACTTTAGTTGAGGTTTTTCTCAAGGTAGAGGAAGGGTAGTGGTGTAAAGCTGCATGGAATGAATCAAAGGACCAAGAGGTTTGAAATGCAAATTTGTACCTGATCCTCCTGTTTTCATCACCTCCTTACACCCTGTATTTAGGAGCACCTGATGCTTACATCTGTGAAGTTCTTGGAAATATTTCAGTGTTTTTAACATTTAATCTTTTTAATAGAGCTTGACAGGAAATGAGATAAATTTTGTATTTTCATTTCTTAACACATTGACTGAAATCCCAAACAACTCTTGCTAGTATATAAAGCAAATCACATAAAGAATACAATCGATTTCAAATGTTTTGTAGTATATTTATTTTTCAATGTCTAATTATTATATGCCATATGGGCTTTTAGATATAATTACTATTATTAATATTTCTTTTAAAGATGAAAAGGTTCAAACAAGGTTGAACTGAGACCTGGGTCACAGTTCATTTTCCGCTAATAGAGGAGTTGAATGATATTCTTCCCTGGTTGTGAGTTTTCATTCTTTTATTCACTGTAATTTAGGTTATTCTCCAGGGATGCAGAAAAGAAAAAAAAAAAAAAAGCAAGAAAGTCAAGGTGTTCAGACACCAATCTAGGAACTTAAACAGACTTTTCTATCTCATTAAGCAAACATTGAAGAAAGAAAAAGAGAGAAAGCAAGACATTGGCACTGACAATTCTATATTCACAATTTTTGTATAATTTCAAACTTAGACATCCCAATAGGCATGATTGGCACTTTCATTTTTCCTCTTTTTTTTATGGCAGCTCCATTCGTATTTAATTTTCCAATCAATTCTTTTTCTCTCACTTCTTTCTCCATTTAATGCTATGTGTTCTTATCTATAGAACTAGGATGAAATATCCAATATATTCATCATCTTCAGCCTAGTTCCTATTTTCCCATTTCATCTCCCACGGGATGAATATGGGTTTAAATATCATTTAGCATAGTTTTGAATGTTTTTCAGTGCTAGCAAATATATTTGCAACTAATTTGTTTATTTATTTGTAATTTAATTAATTTATTTTATTTTACTTTACATGCATACTATATCTGGCATTTCTCCCCATGTTATCCCTCCTCACCCTCCCCATTATTTATTTATTTTTGAGACAGAGTCTCGCTCTGTCACCAGGCGCCAAGCTGCAGTGCAGTGGTGCGATCTCGGCTCACTGCAACCTCCGCCTCCCAGGTTCAAGCAATTCTCCTGCCTCAGTCTCCCAAGTAGCTGGGACTGCAAGAGTGTGCCACCACACCCAGCTAAATTTTGTATTTTTAGTAGAGACAAGGTTTCACCATGTTGGCCAGGATGGTCTCGATATCTTCACCTCGTGATCTGCTCGCCTTGGCCTCCCAAAGTTCTAGGATTACAGGCGTGAGCCACTGTGCCCAGCCTGCAACTAATTTATGATTCAACAAATTGTAAATTTTAAACAAATTGATACATTACTTTTAATGTTTAAGGTGCTTTCAAATGTGAAACAAATTATAAGAAAATACAATACTTTCACTATTGTTACTACAGCAGAGCTGGATCTTAGAATTCTTTTTCCTTGCTGTTTTGGCAAGGGATTCTAATTTCTAATACACTTTGGCAATTTCTTTGTTTTACTTCATTAACCGACGTGAAGACAAGACAATGTTATATTTCTGTCTTATTTTACTTGAATAATTGACTAACAGTAACTGTTTTTAATTTTACTATTTTTTTATTACTATGATATCTGTATCATATCAGAAATGTTGAGTTCCTGGTTTATTTTCCAATTTCCTAAGTACAATACCTTACATTAACAGACCATCCAAATTATTACTAATTTTTAGGAGACAAGCAGATTTTATTAATAGCAGCACATGTATATTTACATGTACATTTGTGTGTCTGCTTATAAAAATAGAAACTTTAAACAAAAAACTAGCACTCTTCTTTTTTTTTTCTTTTTTTTTTTACTATACTTTAAGTTCTGGGTTATGTATGTAGAACATGCAGGTTTGTTACGTAGGTATACATGTGCCATGGTGGTTTGCTGCATCCATCAACCCATCATCTACATTAGATATTTCTCCTAATGCTATCCCTTACCCTTGCCCCCAACCTCTTGACAGGCTCCACTGTGTGATGTTCCCCTCCCTGTGCCCATATGTTTTCATTATTCAACACCCACTTATGAGTGAGAACATGCAGTGTTTGTTTTTCTGTTCCTGTGTTAGTTTGCTAAGAATGATGGTTTCCAGCTTTATCTGTGTCCCTGCAAAGGACATAAACTCATTCTTTTTTATGGCTGCATAGTATTCCATGGTGTATATGTGCCACATATTCTTTTTTCTTTTTCTTTTCTTTTTTTTTTTTTTTGAGACAGTCTTGCTCTGTAGCCCAGTCTGCAGTGGCACAATCTCAGCTCACTGCAACCTCCACATCCCGGTTCAAGCAATTCCCTGCCTCAGTCATGAATCCTGAGATTACAGGGATGTGCCACCATGCCCAGCTAATGTTTTTAATTTTAGTAGAGACAGGGTTTCACCATCTTGTCCAGGCTGGTCTTGAACTCCTGACCTCGTGATCCAACCGCCTAAGCCTCCCAAAGTGCAGGGATTACAGGCAGGAGCCACCTGTGCCCAGCCATGTGCCACATTTTCTTTGTCCAGTCTTTCATTGATGGGCATTTGGGTTGGTTCCAAGTCTTTGCTATTGTGAATAGTGCTGCAATGAACATACGTGTGCATGTGTCCTTATAGTAGAATAATTTATAATCCTTTGGGTATATACCCAGTAATGGGATTGCTGGGTCAAATGGTATTTCTAGTTCTAGATCCTTAAGTGATGGCCACATTGACTTCCACAATGGTTGAACTAATTTACACTTCACCAACAGTGTAAAAGTGTTCCTATTTCTGCACATCCTCTCCTGCATCTGTTGTTTCCTGACTTTTTAATGATCACCATCCTAACTGGCCTGACATGGTATCACATTGCGGTTTTGATTTCCATTCCTCTAATACCAGTGATGATGAGCATTTTTTCATATGGTTGTTGTCTGCATAAATGTCTTTTGAAAAGTGTCTGTTCATTTTCTTAACCCACTTTTTGATGTGATTGTTTTATACTTGTAAATTTGTTTAAGTTCCTTATAGATTCTTCATATTAGCCCTTTGTCAGATGGATAGATGGCAAAAATTTTCTCCCATTCTGTAGGTTGGCTCTTCACTCTGATGATATTTTCTTTTGCTGTGCAGAAGCTCTTTAGTTTAATTAGTTCCCATTTGTCAATCTTGGCTTTCGTTGCAATTGCTTTTGGTGTTACAGTCATAAAGTCTTTGTCCATGCCTATGTTTTGAATAGCATTGCCTAGGTTTTTTTCTAGGGTTTTTATGGTTTTTATGGTTTTAGGTGTTACATTTAAATCTTTATTCCATCTTGAGTTAATTTTTGTCTAAGGTGTAAAAAAGGGGTCCAGTTTCAGTTTTCTACGTATGGCTAACCCTTTTTCCCAATACCTTTTATTAAATAGAGAATTCTTTCCCCATTAAAGTGACACTCTTCTATTATGACTGACAAGATGATCAGTGAATTCTAAAAGTTATATTTCCCTATTTATCCTAGATGTGTATTGTGATACTTGTGTCTTTTTCCTCTTGGTCTGGAATGTTAGTTCCATTCTTCTGCTTTTTAAAATTGGGACAAAATATGATACATAATTATCACTAAACTTGTTTTTAGTGGGCACCAAAAGAAATCTCATTAAAGTATACCTCTTTTCTAATCTGAAAAAAAAAGACGTAACATAGGGAAAAGTAGAAAGAGTAGTATAGTGAACATTTGTGTATTCACAGTCCAGTTTATCATTAACATTTGCAATTTTTGCATCTACATAAACAAACAGATGAATATTTATTTAAAGTGTCTCTGTTATTTTGGCTGAATTAATTAAAAGTTATAGAAAGTTGATTTTGAGTCATAGCTACAAAAGTTATTCCCATTCATAGGCAATAAACATAACAATGAATTTATCACAGATAAATTCAGTCTGGGCTTAATGGTATGTTACCAAAGCCACAGCTACTTGGGAGGCTGAGGCAGGAGGACTACTTGAGCCCAGGAATTAAAGACCAGCCTCGGCAACAGTCTCAAAGAAAATTAAATTAAAAATAAGTTAATAAATTCACTCATTATTTATGGTAGTTGTATTTGATGTTTTGGATTCATTTAGGATTTATTTTAATTTTGAATTTACTGGGGTTTTATATAAAGAACAAACCAAAATTATCTTCCTTATAAGATACTAGCAAGTTTTGTAAAACAATATAATAAAGGGTGCATTTTTCATATACTAAGTTTATGCACTTAGATTTATATATAGACTTTCCACTGTATCTGTTAATATGTCTGTCTATGTATCAATGTCACAGAGTTTTGATTACAGAGGTTTACATGTTATCTGATAAAGGAAGCTATTCTCCATATCTTCACTTAATTCCGTTTTTTAAACATTGTTCGCTCCCTTTCTATGATTATTTTTTCAACATTAATTTTATAATTGACTCATCTAGCTTCAGAAAATAATAATAAAAATAACGGTAATCACATATGTATACACGCACACAGCAATCTTGTCGATATTGGTATTATACTTTATTTAAATGCATAATCCCAGTGGGGAAAACTGGACTCTTTATGATGTTTCTAGTCTTCTATAGATGTATATAATATCATTCCCTTTGTTAACATTTATTAATATCATTCAGAACTGTAAATTCTGTTTATTCCTGTAATATCTTTATCCCTTTATCCTCTTCATCTCTGTAGGTTTGGCACACTTTAAAAGTTTTTTCCTAGTAATTTTACTTGGTTGCTATTATAAATTGTACCACTTTTCCTGTATAGTATCTCTCTGGTGTTATTTTTATACATGACAGTTTATTAGCCTGTTCTCATGCTGCTATTAAGAACTGCCCAAGACTGGGTAATTTATAAAGAAAAGAGATTTAAATGACTCACAGATCACCATGGCTGGGGAGGCCTTAGAAAACTTACAGTCATGGTGGAAGGTGAAGGGGAAGCAAGGCACTTTCATCACAAGGTGGCAGGAAGGAGAAGTGTCAACAAAATTGGGGTAAAGTCCCTTATAAAACTATCAGATCTCATGAGAACTCACTCACTATCATGAGAACAGCACTGCCTTCGTGATTAACTTACCTCCCACCGGGTCCCTGTCTCAACATCTGGGGATTATGGCAATTACAAATCAAGATAAGTTTTGGGTGGGAACACAGCCAAACCATATTAAATAATTTTTCAACTCTTGTATATCAACTTATTATCCTGATATTATATTGAAATATTTTGTTTTTCAAATTGATTTTTAATTTATTTTCCATCTAATTATCTTATCTGCAAGTGAGATTATTTTTACTTATTCCTATTGAGTTTCTTCTTGTTTCTTATAGTTTTCTCTTCTCAGATTGAATTGAATAATACCTAAAAAGTAATTTAAAACAGCAAAGATTGTAGATTACTGTAATTATTGCCTTGAATTTGAATTTAGATACAATGCTGATTTGGGCATTGATATATATATATATATATATATATATATATATATATATATATATATATTTATGTAAACGTCTATTTCTATATTATTAACTTTGTGATACCCAGAAATAAACTTTGCCTTTTTGGTAATTCAAAAAAAAAAAAAAAAAAAAACAAAAAGAAAGAAAGAAACACATGACTACATAGGACTTTTCTTCTAAACGTCATTGCTGAATTAATGGATTTGCTAATATTGAGCCTTGTATGCAATCCTGGAATAAATCATCATTTCTTAAAAATCTGCCAATACATTGTTCTTTTTAACATATGGCTTCAAATTTTTACATTTATATTCCTCTGTAGTTCTCTTTTCTTTCTACTTTTAGCAGGATTAGTTATCTTATTAGTTTCCTGTGGCTGCCAACAAATGACTACAAACTTGATAATTTAACTATCTATGTACTTTCTCACAGACTTTGGTGCCAGAATTATAAAACTCAGCTGTTAGCAGAGCCACATACCCCTCAGTAGCTCTACAGATAATCCATTCCTTTCCTCTTCCACCTGCTGGTGGCTGTCAGCATTTCTTGGCTTGTTGGCCTCATCTCTTTCTGCTCCATCTTCACATAGCCTTTTGTTCTCTGTCGCTGTCTAATTTCCCTCTGCCTTCTCTTATAAGAACACTTGTGATGTCGTGTAAGGCCCACCTGGATATTCTACAATAATCTCTGCATCTCAAGATTCTTAATTTAATTATATATGCAAAGGTCCTTTTTTCAAATAAGATCACATTCACAGATTCCAGGATTAGCAGATGCTCACATTTTTTGAGCCACCATTTACCCTACCACAAGCATCATTGTTATTTTCACTATTGCTGTGCTTTTTAAAATGTTGTTAGGATTATTTGGTTTCTGAAGGTGTGGTAGGATTTCCCTGTGTCTTTTTTGAGTGTGGGTAGGAAGGAGGTCTTAGATAAATACCACTACTTCTTAGAAAATTGCAAATTAAAACCTCTGTCTCTGTTGCAGTTTTTATGAAATATATTTTCTTAGAAAAAGTGACTAATTAGTTTTCTTCCTTCCTTTTAGTCTTTCAAATTTTTTGTTTTAAATTTCCAGTGTACAGTAGCAGACAATCTCTAAATTTAAAATGTTTTATTTGGAAAACAAAAATTTGCAATTCAGAACAAACACAAAGGCTAGTTGGTCTTATGTATGTACAAACAACAAAGACAAGAAAGATTGGATACTTTATAAAAAGGAGAAATGTTACTTATTGCTTTGAAAGAAAGTTCATTGGCACTAGTAAAGTTTTGGGGAGCTGACAAGTTCTGATTGGTAACAGAGGTGGGTAAAACTAGTCTCAGACTCAGAGCTGGCTGTTTCAGTAACTATTGGATAAAACTGCTTTTAGGTAACAACAGGAACTTTCAGAAATTAGCCTTACAGAGAATTACAATCTTAGAGTAATGTTTTGTGCCCTGAATTGTTTGTCTGTGTCTCCACCCAAATTTCATCTTGAATTGTAGCTCCCATAATCCTTATATGTTGTGTGGAGGAACCCCGTGGGAGATAATTTGAGTCATGACAGCGGTTACCCTATACTTTTCTCATGGTAGCCAATAAGTCTCATGAGATTAATGGTTTTACAAGAGGAAATCCTTTTGCTTGGTCCTCATTCTCTCGTCTGCTACCTTGTGAGATGTGTCTTTTGTCTTCTGCCATGATTGTGAGGTCTCCCCAGCCACATGGAACTGTGAGTCCATTAAACTTCTTTTTCTTTATAAATTACCCAGTCTCAGATATGTCTTTATCAGCAGTATGAAAACTGCTAATACACGCCCTGAGTGTTTTTCACTCCTGGCCTCTTGACTCTCTTACAGTTAATTATGAAAAGAAAGATCCAATCATATGATCGACTTTCATAATACCAATTATTTATTTCCCCTTGTTATTTTAGGGGTATGTGTGTACATTTATGACTATTTCTTTTCCAAATTTAGATATTTTTCAAAGAAATAGCATATTTATTAGCCTCAGTGGTTTTCTCTATTAAAACATACATTTTGCTTATGTCTGTCTCTCTCTTATTGTTTACTTTGCCATTTTTCTAAATTTTTAGTTATGTGTCTAATAAAATATCCACAATAACTACCTCATTTATTTGATCAGTTGGCTTTTCTGTATTCTTTTGTATTTCTCATCCACATGATCTATTTTGCACTAAGAGAAATATATCAAAGTTGTCTCTGACTAGTGTATTTCTGTTTTCTGTTTTGCTATTCTAATTGTTTGGAATTATGAAGAGTATTGCTCATTGCTGTGTTGTTTGGTGTCATCTTTGTTCCATTTTATTTTTTGATGTAAATTATAATTCGTGAGAAATATCCATATTACCACCCTCAGTTTATTTTTGTTCACGTATGTCTTGCATGACATTGACCATTTATTTTTATCCATTCCAATTACAGGTAAAATGTCTCTTAGTGTTGAGTTTTCCTTTATATGCCAATAACAACACAGTTTGCCTTTAATAAGTGGGCTAAGCTTATTTGCATTCATCAGCACAATGGACCTCTTGTCTCAGTTCTTCAATAAAATATTTTGTTAGTGTACACATTGCTTTATATATACACTGTATTATTTGTTGTGTTTTCAGTTTCATTGCAATCTTAAATTTTAGAGTTTTATTTTACTTTTTTCCTTGGGAAATTCTGTTTCTTTCTAGTGTTTGCCTCCATACTAAAACTTTTATATAGTAGGCTTATTACCTTTTCTTTCATTTCAATTCTGCTATCCTGTTTGTCAGCTTTAAATTACATCTTAGATTTCCACCTATTACCTACCAAGCAATCAGTAAGTGATTTCTGTTTGCCTCTTCTCCCTTCTTCAACCATATTTTAGTTATATGTTTCTATTTTGTGATAATATCAAGTTGGTGCAAAAGTCATTAAGGTTTTTACCATTTAAAAAATGGCAAAAATTTCAATAACTTTTGCACCAACCTAATACATATTTACTCTTACCCCTCTCCCCCAACCTTTATTTTAATCTAAAATCTTCGGCTACATTAATAAATATTTTGGCCGTTCTTTTCTGCTTTTCTGGAATGGCCATCTCTAGTAGGTTCTCTCATAATAGTGGCTCTTAGGCACAAAGTAAATTATACTGTGGCTTATTTGGAACTTTATTTGTGTAGCGTTTATACTTGAAGGTCAGCTTAGGTGGATATATGCTTGTCCAGTGAAAGAAATCATGGATTTCTTCTTGTTACTTCACTCCTGTCATACCCTGTATGTTACCATCCAGAATTCTGACTCATGCCTCATTTTCTTTCCTGTGTATGTGACTTGGTCTGTTTTACATGGAGGTTCTTACATTTTAACTGTTAAAAATGACTTTTTCTCTGGCTTGTTCTGAAACCCTGAATTATGTAGATTCAAAGGCCCCTGACCTTATTTCAGGAAGGATTTCTTTTTAAATATTAATTTTGTTCTATTTTCAGTCTTCAATGTATATCATTTTTCTGTTTCTGTGATCATTTTCAATGTGGGATTTTATTTCTATTTCTTTTCCCTTTCTCTTACTTTACTCCATATTCCTTATCAGTTGTTTCTATCTGTGCTCAGGCAGCTCTTCTACATTTTTCCTGTATTTTATCATCTGCATTTTAGGATTATTTATGGAGAAAATAAAATCTATAGCAATTTTCTGAAGGAATTGTGATTAATAGCATAAGTGTATAAATATATTACTTTAGCTATTCTACTTCAGACTAATCAGCAGATTCTTATTTAATAAAGGTATAAAACAATTCAGAGATTGAGCTGATTTTTGTTTCTACTATAACTTATTTCCTAATGATTAAAACTTTCATATTTAATAAATGTTATTTTCAATCTTTTATAATTCAGAGGAAGAGATATTTTGTATCATATATAGAATAGTGTTAACAGTTGCATCATATGCTTAGGTGGAATAGCAAAATAGTATTTCATGAGCATATAGGCATTTTGGGTATTTTCTGTGTGTGTGTATGTATAACGTGTTTTTTTTTTCTAAATATAGGTACTCAGAAATAAGAAAATGAATTTGATCCACTTATCTTCTGTTCTTTATGGTACTTTTTAACGATTCTTGATTCTGATGTCTTCTCTACATCCTCACTTTCCAAACATTTATTTTGTTTTTTTAGATCAGCTACAGTGAGAAATCCTGTAGGAGAAGGGTTAGATGGATATTTAATTTGCTTTTTTTGGTTCTTTTACTATTTCTGTCGTTTCTAGAGACAAGTGTCATATCTTAAGTGAATAGTGTTTTCTGGCTGTCTTCTAAACCTTTAGTACTTGTATAAATAGAGCCTTTTTTCTTCTCGATTAGTCTTCTTTACAAAAGCGGACATCACCATTCAAGGTGCCACATTTCCAACACTGTGAGCTTGAATCTCCACACTTTCCAAGCCTTTTCTTTTTGACTTCCTTATAACTATTCTTCTGAACCTCCAGAACTCAAATGTACTTTCAAATGGTTCACATAGGTGTGAAGAATAACCTTCTGGGTGTAAGCTGTGGGTATATTTTCAGGGCTTAACAACTTTAAGGGGCCAAAACTCTCTTTTTCTGTGCATGCCCTGCCTGATTCTCTGCTAAGGGGCTGACTCAGCAGGTCTTATTTATTTCTCCAATTACAGGTATATTGATACTTGAGATCCTTCTTCTGTCTCCTAGTTTCTCTGTAAATTTGGGATAGGAGTGATGGTATTTGATTTTTCTGTTAATGTGTGTAGCTTCTAAAAAGAAAAGGGGGAGATTCAAATTGTATGGCCATCATTATACTCATTATTTTTATATTATGTGAAACCAAAACTAGGACAAAATGGCACATGCAAATCACCCACAAATATGGGAACAAAATGACCCTTCTGAGATAAAATTGGATGTATAAAATGTATACAGAATTCAGAAATTAAGATATGATAGATATGATAGGAATCAATGAAAACATTTTTTGACAGAAGATGACACTTTATGAAGTGTTTTTTACAGTGGTGACAAAGTTACTTTTTTCTGAATGATACAATAGAATTTTTCAAGCACAATAAACATCGCCACTTGCAAAGACCTATCTTCACAGTTACCAGTTACAAAATTTACTTAACTGAACAGAAATCCAATTTTTAAATACTTGCACTTTCTATAAGTGCATAGTAAATGCATTCTCTTTATGCAAATTTGCAAAGACAATTAGTATCTGTAGATTTATTTTCTTCTATAAACTTATAACTAAATAGCATGGAGTCTTTGTGAACTAAACTTAAACTTCTCATTAATGGAAGTTAGGCTCTCATAGGGTAATTTTATTCTATTTTCCTAAATAATCAGTAAAGGATTCTCTGGAAACAAACTAAAGTCCAAGAGAAAACAAAATTAGACAAAACAAAAGCAAAAAATAAACTTGCATCCTATCAAACAGTATTCATACAAGATATAAATAACACATATTATAAGGCCTAAAATGTTTAAAATGCAGAATTTAAATTCCTGTTTCATTAAAACTGAAAAATTATTTCAATGTTTTAAACAAAACAATTTTGTCTATTTGAAAGGCACTGAAATTCGTAATATTTTTCTTGTATGTTTAGAGGAGTTTGTTATCGTATTTATCTTTTACAATTTATGTTTTAATATTTCACTAAAGGAATCTTAAAACAAGGAATTGGAAATCCAGGGCCTTCTCAATAACAGATCTGTGTTTGATTTGAAAGGCTCGGCCCTCCCTTTACAACAGTAATATCAAACTCCTTAACTACGTTGTATATACATTAATTAATTTGAGTAATTAATTTATATAATTAAGAATTTTCAGGGTTGGGTGAAGGAGATCAGATAATACTATTATGAATAAAATAAATACCCACATTGCTAAACAAAATTTAAACAACTGTGGACTTTTATTTGTGACTATGGAATGTTATTTTAGAATATTAACATATTGTATATAATTTTATGTATATATATATATATTATATATATATTATATATATTTTAGGTTGTGGGGTACATGTAAAGAACATGCAGGATTGTTGCATAGATACATACATGGCAATGTGGTTTGCTGCCTCCATCCCCATCACCTATATCTGGCATTTCTCCCTATGTTATCCCTCCCCAACTCCCTACCCCCCACTGTCCCTCCCTTAGTCCCCTCCCACAGACCTCAGTGTGTGATGCTTCCCTCCCTGCGTTCATGTGTTCTCATTGTTCAACATCTGCCTATGAGTGAGAACATGCAGTGCTTGATTCTCTGTTCCTGTGTCAGTTTGCTGAGAATGATGGTTTCCAGAGTCATCCATGTCCCTACAAAGCACAGGAACTCATCGTTTTTTATGGCTGCATAGTATTTCATGGTGTATATGTGCCACATTTTCCCTGTCCAGTCTATCATGGATGGGCATTTGGGTTGGTTCCAAGTCTCTGCTATTGTAAACAGTGCTGCAATGAACATACGTGTGCATGTGTCCTTCTAATAGAACGATTTATAATCCACTGGATATATACCCAGTAATGGGATTGCTGGGTCAAATAGAATTTCTATTTCTAGGTCCTTGAGGAGTTGCCACACTGTCTTCCACAATGGTTGAACTATAATTTGATTGATAAAAGTTGACATGGAAACTATTTTTGCCATATACTCAACTCTTTCATAGCATTGAGAAAAACATTTCTCTTTTAAGGCAATTAAGCAAAATTCTTTTACAGCATTAAAACATTTCTATTCATGTATCATTTTTAATGGAAATATATGTAACTTTCTTCTAATGTACTATCTATGGCTTTTTATGAGAGTTATAAGTCCCAAGTTCTATAGATTTTGTTTTCATTTATCACTTTCTCTGTTTCTCCCTGTCTCATTTTAAGTTACCTTGGATTTCCACTTTTTTCCCCATCCTTCATTTTTAAAGATTTAATTGAGGCAATACTTTGCAGAGTGGAAGGATAGGAGTTAAACAATGAATCTCACTTTCCCTAATCTGTGTTTTGTGGGTTAGGGAAAAAAGGAAGAGGAAGGTAATGAAATCCTGGTTATTATTCCAAATGTTAATAGCAGAGCTGTTAGCTAATGGCCAACTGCTACCAGATGTTCTCACTAATTTGTATGTTTTTAAATTATTTAATTAACTATGTGCTAACTTTAAAAGTGATAATACATAATCAAAAATACAAGGGGAAAGTAGTTTGGTATATTAAAAATAATAGTGTTCTCTTCTTTCCCAGTTACTTTTGTAATGCCACACACTCCAGGTAACCAATGTGGATTCTTCATATCAATACATTTGTACCTTTAAGCTTATACCAAATAGGTATATATCTATATAGTCTTTATATTTATGAAAGCCTTGCGGCTTGTTTTTTCTTTACCACGCAAAAATATCATTCTTTACTTACTATTTTTTTCTAATTTATTTCACTTAAGTTCCTTTTGTTTCTTACATCACACATTTCCATCTTCCTTCCCTGACTAAAACTTTGCCTCTGCTAATCTTTCCTTCATTATAATTTACTAACTTTATGCATTTGTATTCTTCAAGTACATGACTATTTGTGTTTTCATAAAATAAGGATATCTCAAAATTAGATTTTTCACTATTAAAAGTTTTAAGTTTAAATATTATAACATCAGGCCAGGTGAGGTGGCTTATGCCTGTAATCCCAGGACTCTGGGAGGCTGAGGTTGGCAGATAATGAGACCAGGAGTTTGAGACCAGCCTGGCCAACATGGTGAATCCCCATTTCTACTAAAAATACAAAAATAGTGAGGCATAATGATGGGCTTCTGTAATCCCAGCTACTCAGGAGGCTGAGACCTGAGCTCCCTTAACCTGGGAAGCAGAGGTTGCAGTGAGCCAAGATCTCACCACTGCACTCCAGCCTGGGCAACAGAGCAAGACTCCATCTCAAAAAAAAAAAAGAAAAAAAATTATAACATCATGACTTTGTGACTGAAAAATATGCTTTTGAAAGATGTTAACGAAGAGCTAGAGAGATATTTTTTGCCTATGTATAGGTAAATCTGACATCAATATGTTAAATATCTGTATTTTAATTCATAAATTGACATTTTAATAAAAATTATACCAAGAATAATTGGCAAATTATGAAACTCATTTCAATATAAATATAGAGATACAAGTAGCTCAGAATAAAAGCAATAGCATTTGAAAAATGTGTTTTCCTTATGATTCATCAGGCTGCAGTAAATAATGCCCCAAATGTGTTAAAATATAGATAAAGAGCATTAGAAAAGATTACAGAGCCCAGAAATAAACCACACATATATGCGGAGTTCATGTACAACAGATAGGGCACTGCTTCTCAATGGGAGAAAGAAGGATTGATCAGTCAACAGTGAAGTGACAGTGGTTGTACATATGAGCAAAATAAACAAATATCCATGCCTTACACATGGATATTCTTTGTACACCAGGCGCAAAGATACATCCCAAGTGAATTGAAGTCATAGAAGTAATAATTTAAATGTTTACGAGAATGTTTAGGGAAATATAATCATATTCTTGGGGAACAAGAGAATATAAAAATTATAAATCATAAATATGAATGATACATTGGATTATATTAAAATTAAAAATGTTAATCAAAAGATTATGTAAAACATAGAAAATGTCTCCTTTATTTTTCATTTTTTTAAATTTTTTAACTTTTAGGTTCAGGGATACATGGGCAGGTTTGTTATATAGGTAAACTGCATGTCATGGTGATTTGGTGTACAGATTATTTTGTCGCTCAGGTAATAAGCATAATACCCAACAGGTACTTTTTTTAATCCTTGCCCTTCTCTCATGCTCCACCCTTATGTGAGCTGGTCTCTGTTGTTCTTTTCCTTGTGTTCATGTGTACTCAATATTTAGCTCCCACTTGTGAGTGCAAACATGCAGTCTTGGTTCCTGGGTCAGTTTGTTTAGGATTATGGCCTCCAGCTTCATCCATGTTGCCTCCAAAGGACATGATCTTGGTCTTTTTTCATGGTTGTGTAGTATTCAATGGGGTGTATATACCACCTTTTCTTTATCCAGTCTACCATTGATGGGAATTTAGGTTGATTCCCTGATTTTGCTATTGTGAATAGTACTGCAATGAATATCTGGGTGCATGTGTCTTTATGGTAGAACAACTTACATTTCTTTGGGTATATACCCAATGATGAGATGGCTGGGTCAAATGCTGCTTCTGTTTTAAGTTGTTCTAGTAATCAACACATGGCTTTACACAATGATGAAACTAATTTACATTTCCACCAGCAGTGTATAAGCAACAATGTATGTTTTATATCAGATGTTTAATATACCAGAAAAAAAAACTCTGAAATGTCTCTTCATGTTATACCCCAAATCAATCTCGTTTGTATCCCTACCACTTGGGCCCAAGTTACTGTTGTTCTCTTACCTGGATATTTGTAATAGTCTCCAATAGGTATCCGACCTTTCATCCTTACCTTCCTATAGCCCATTTTCAACAGCTGCCACAGTAGTTTCTTGAAGTATGAATTGGAAAATATGAATCCTCCACTCAGAACCCTGTAATGCCTTCCATAGAATTCAGACTAAAATCAATATCTATTAAAACATCATATTAATATTGTCCACCCCAATTTATCTGTGACTTCATGTCTTCTAGTCTACCCAAAACTCATTCTTCTCAGCGACATCAGCCTCATTTTTCAAACACAGATTGTTCTGACTTAGATCTTTGAACTAAATATGTAATTCTGTTTAGCAAAATATCCATAAGGCCTGTCATTTACTTTCTTCCAGTTCCTGCTGAAATATCAACTGATCATTGAGGGAATTAAAAGAATAGATACTTGGAGAGATTTGCGTGGGTGGTGTGTATGTGTGTTTAAATTACAGCTCTCCCTATCCCAATTACTCTTGCTTTTTAAATTTTGTGTAGTACTTCTCATAATCCTTGCGCAAAGATGTTTACAGTATTATGTACTACAATCTCCCTAGAGCTTAGATAAGTGTTTGTTTGGTACAACATGTATAAGAATGACAATCTTCACACATAGAAGAGTAGTTGCTTACCTCCAAGATAAAGAGAAGGGAAATGGAATCATGGTGATTTGTGTAAGAGGCTTTACTAATCTATATGGGTTTTTTGGTTTTTTCGGGGATGACATTTGGGTTTCAAATTTGTTAGTATTATTATCATTCTTTTTTGGATACATGAAATATTCCATTGAAAGTAACGTAAAATTTTAGAAAACAAATGGCTTGCTCATTTAGTGTGTTTTAGTTAGTGGGATGATGCAATACAAGAGAATCTGTGTCTTAAGAGAATTTCTTGGAGCATGTACATTTCACAGAGATTTCTATTTTGAAAATAAATAGTTTTAGAGTTTTAAATTAATTTTAATTCCAGTGATAACAGTTATCCAATTGATGAAGTTTTTGTAAGTCCTGAGTATTAGCTTTATGACCTGGATTTTTTCCCTCAGAGATCACAGATATAATTTTTAAGAAATACAAGTAGCATACATTAGCAACACTATGTAAGTGTGAGATGGAGCCTTAGTTGTGACAAGAAGATTTTATGTAGGCAGGAAACAAGCTATGCTGTTTCCGTTTCATTGTGATTGCAGTTCCATACATTAAAACAAAAACAAATTAGAACAGTTGAGAAGATTTCATTTAATTCAAGAAGATAGTGAATAGTCTGGTCACCAAATATTTCAAGAAAAATTTATTACTTTTTAATTTACTTAAAGCTGATGTATATATATGTACACACACAAGGTATATAAGAATGACAATCTTATATATCTTGTTTGTGTGTATACATATATATCCATATACCACACACATACATATATATATATATCAGCTTTAAGTAAATCAAGAATATTTGTATTCTTGATATACTATATATATGTATGTATTTAATTTGTTCAGAATTGAAATTTAAATATTACTCAAAATCCTAGAATTCTCACCAAATTGATTCTTTGGGCCTAAGCCAGGTTATTTATATTTTTTTTAAAGAAGAGGTGATCATTTAATATGTTACTGAATCATCTTTCTAAATCATGTCAAGGAAGTAAGTTCCAGCCAGTGATGCCTAATCCTCAGATAGAAATTAGAATTCACCTTGATCTGGAGTCTTACATGTTCAGAAGTTTGTAATAATAAAATTTTGAGCGCTATGTGTTCTCAACATTTCATTTTTTCTATACATAAACTGGGTAGTTGTGAATTCCTAAAGTAATTATTAACTAAAACTGGTTTAGCAAGCATTTGATTGATCAGCATGTGTTGGCTTATTGTTTCAAAATAGACTGGTAGTTTCATTTCACTTTTTGACCTAGATATGCAGAATGTTAATTCTAAGTATCTTAATATTCTTTGTGTTTCTTATGCCACTTTTATTCGATTTAGTAATCTTTCCCTCATTGGGAACATTTTACTTTCTAAAAAGAATGAAATGAAAAAAATAACTAGCCTTGTTCGGTAAAAACAGAAAATTACTTTTTGTCTGGGCCAAAAATCTTGCTTCTAGGGTGAATACAATAAAATTATTATTAGGAAGTTACAAATCTCCATGGGGAATGCATGGAGCTAAACAACAGTGAGGTTCAAGCCAAAATTCTGCTGAATATTACATGTCAAAATATATCAAAATATAAATGACTACAGCTTTGCTTGAATCAGAGACGATGTAAGATAGATTCATTTGTCTATTTACCTATCCAGTTATTTCTGTGTTTTTTCCCTTCCTCTCTCACTGTCTACTTATTTATTTATTTATTTATTTATTTATTTATTTTTGAGTCAGGGTCTCACTCCATCACCCAGGCTGGAGTACAGTGGTGCAATTTCAGCTAACTGCAGCCTCAACCTCCTAGGCTCAAGTCATCTTCCCCCATTTGCCCCCTGAGTAGCTAAGACTATAGACACGTACTACCATGCCCAGCTAATTGTATTGTTTGTACATATAAGGTATCACTATGATACCCAGGCTTTTCTGTCTACTCATTTATGTATTTATCTACTTACCTCTGTTACATACCTATAACAAATTCGTAGTGAATCTTGATTTCATTTAAAATAATACCAAGAAATTGTTATAGTTAAATCACAAGTAAGCTATTGCATATTATTTGTCATAGAAAAGGTTAATTTTGGGAATTAAAACTATATATTGTTAAGGAGCAGAAAGCTAAAGATGAAGTACAAACAGAAAACTTACACTATTATGTAAATGTAAAATCACTTATTAAAAATGATTACTTATTAAAAATAATTACATATTTCTATACCTAAAAGTGTTAATAGCCCAAGTTCCCAATGTTTCATATTAAACTATAGCTAGACTAGATTGTTACTGATTAATGTAACTATTATAAGTAAAATGCTTCTAAGATTTGAGGAGGCAGAGAATCTTTGTTTCTTCTGATTAGTAAAAGGCAAATTCCCTTCAAAGAAAGTGAGTGTCCTATTTAGCCAAATTGTAGTACATCAAAAATTATAAACATAACTTCTGTTCAAGATAAGAAAATAACCTAATTCCTCAAAACTAGTGTAAAGATAAAAATTTCATACTCATCAGCAGAACAAAGAAAGACACATTTTGTAGAGATATGCAAACATAAGCATAATGGATTTCTCATCGGAAACAATGAAAGAGAAAAGAAAGTAGAGCAATGGCTTTAAAGTATCAAAAGGGAGGAACAGCCTAAATCTGTATTACTAAGTGTCCTATCATTAGCAAAAAATATCTTTCAAAAACAAAGTGTAACAAAGACTTTTTATACCCATAAAATATAAAATAATTATGGCTCACGCCTGTAATCCCAGCACTTTGGGAAGCTGAGGCAGGTGGATCACTTGAGGTTAGGAGTTCGAAACCAGCCTGGGCAAAATGGTGAAACTCATCTCTACTAACACTACTAAAAAATTAGCTGGTCGTGGCAGGCACCTATAATCCCGGCTACTTGGGAAGCTGAGGCGGGAGAATTGCTTAACTCAGGAGAAGGAGGTTGCAGTGAGCTGAGACCACACCATTGCACTCTAGCCTGGGTGACAACAGTGAGACTCAGTCTCTCTTTATATATAGATATCTCTCTTTATATATAGATATAGATAGCTATAAATAGATATAGATAGATATAAAATAATTATTTACCAGCGAATCCATTTTATGAGAAATGCTTAAAATGTCCTTTGTGCAAAACAAGATAGCAGATAGAAATATGAATCTATTCAAAGGAAAAAAATACCACTAGAAATGGTTACTACATGGATAAACATGTCAGACTTTTCTTATTATAAAAATGCCTTTAAAAGATAATTGGCTGTTGGCCAGGTGTGGTGGCTCACACCTGTAATCCCAGCACTTTGGGAGGCCGAGGTGGGTGGATCACGACGTCAAGAGATCGAGACCATCCTGGCCATCATGGTGAAACCCATCTCTACTTAAAAAAATACAAAAATTAGCTAGGTGTGGTGACGTGTGCCTGTGGTCCCAGCTATTCAGGAGGCTGAGGCGGAAGAATTGCTTGAACCCAGTAGGTGGAGGTTGCAGTGAGCCGAGATTGGGCCACTGCACTGCAGCCTGGCGACAGAGCAAGACTCTATATCAAAAAAAAAAAAAAAGATAATTGGCTGTTTATAACAGTAATAACAATATAACATAGGATATGCGGAATGTGTAGAAGTCAAATATGTGACAATAATAATACAAAAGCTGGAGTGGAGAAAATAAAGAATGCTACTATAAAGTTCTCATGTGCATTGTAAAGTGGTGGAATGTGACGTTAATTTAAACTGAGGTAGGTAATAATGTACATTACAGGCATGCTACACCAAACCCAACTAATTTTTAGTAAAGATGGGGTTTCACCATGTTGCCCAGGATCATCTTCATCTCCTGACCTCCTGATCTGCCCTCGTTGGCCTCCCAAAGTGCTGGGATTATAGGTGTGAGCCATCACACCTGGCCATCTCTGTTGTTCTTTAAATAGATCATAATCATATAAACTTTTCTCCGAAATTATATTCTTTAAAATACTATTTTGATATACTAAAAGGTCCCAGTTGCAGGAGTTAAAGAAATAAAACTGAAATGGATGTTTAAATATAATATTTAATAATTTACTTTTTATTAATTTAGAATAGAAGCCAGTATAGATTATACATGAATTTGGACAGAATAAGATTATAGAGTTATAAATCTAAAGTATTAAATGGCCAACTGTTATATGATTTCTCTAAGGTATAAATACAGCATTTTTACATAAATAGTACATTTCTGAATATAACTAATACATGCTATTAAGAACATCTCTAATTATGATGATAAATCAATATTTTCACATTTTTTTCTAGCATCATTATTGCTACATAAAACTTTTGAGCCATTGTAGTTTTTTCCATGACTTTTAATTTGGAGAAATTTTCTTGTTCTTCATTAGCAAAACAGATTGTCAATAAAATTTTAAAAACAATATTTAGACTCACAATGAAATATATATATAATAATGGAATTATATAATTATAATAAAGTATTATAAAATAGTTTAGGTCTATTATATAATTTAACAGCGTATATAGTGATTATTCTTTTTCTTAAGTCAAAATTTAAGTCTAAGTCATATCAGCATTTCTAAATTTCTTTCTAACTTTTTCTACATTGAGAGATAAGCTTTTAAAACAGCATCTTTTGTTGAATAATATCTCTTTAACACCTTCTATAATTTGATCTGTTTCTTAAAAGCATTTTCATTCTCAGCAAACTGACACAAGAACAGAAAATCAAACACTGCATGTTCTCACTCATAGGCAGGTGTTGAACCATAAGAACACATGGACACAGGGAGGGGAGCATCACACACTGGGGTCTGTTGGGGGGAGCCAAGGGAGGGACAGCAGGTTGGGTAGGGAGGTCGGGGAGGGATAACATGGGGAGAAATGCCAGATGTAGGTGATGGGGGGATGGAGGCAGCAAACCACATTGCCATGTTTGTACCTATGCAACAATCCTGCATGATCTGCACATGTACCCCAGAACCTAAAGTACAATAAAAAAAAAAAAGCATTTTCAATTATAGGGTTCGTTGTCCGTCTACTTGCAAACCATTTCATATCTGTATATGTAAAAATGATTATTTTTTTAATGTCACAATTTTTTAAAACTGCCACATTAACTGTTGCAATTATGAGGCCAATTAATGGCTATCCTTGAAAACATGATTGGAATACAAGCAGAGGCCTCGAAATTGGCACTGCTGGAGAACTATTTCCTCAGAGTGAGGGTTGGACAAACTAATTAATTTGCCTTTTTTCTTATAGAAGCCTTTTTCATATAAGGTTTTCCATCTCTTTCCTATACTTCAGAGCAGTTCCCAACACAAATAGTAACACAACCCACAGGCATTCATAGCATTGGGATGATGCTGTCTTATGTTTTGAAGATACGGAGCAAGTGAGAGAGGGCAGTATTTGTCTGTAGCCCGAAAAGTGTTCATTAGCAGGGCAGATACCTACAATTAGGTTTGCATAGTTGCATAAGGGAGAGGCAGACAAAGATGCCCTGGGGCTATTTAATTAAGTAATGTTTGCATAGGTTTGTAATATGTGAGACCTTTCACAGTTTAAAACCAGGACAGAAGCACCCTTTCTCAGGTCTAAGGGCACTACTAGCCATTGGCCAATATCCAACTTTTAATTTTGATTGTGTAAGAAGGATATCCACTAACATCACCAGAGCACACACTATACAATGCCTCAAAGCCAGCACAAAGAATAATTAGTTCTGTCCCAACTACATCAATAGCAATTATGGGATGTGGATACCAAAATAATTGTGTGTATCTTAAAATGGGACATTCATTTGCCCCTTTTAGTGTTCCTTTTTGGAGAAGGAGTAACTATCATCTTCTCATACATTTTCTTGTGGAGATTGACATCTTGTTATACATAATATCTTTCCCTTCGCCTCATGCACAAATAGATCTGAACAAAATAGTCTGGGATATTAGGCTTTCTGCTTGTGTGTGTCTTCCTCAATTTTTGGTAGTCAATACATCTGAATTATTACTGTGGATTTCAAAGGCTTTTTAAAACTGAAAACAAGGTGTAAACCGATGCTGCTTATGATCTCTTAAAGCTTGTTCCTTTTCCATTTAAAAACTTACATTTTAAAAACATACTTCCTTCAAAATCTTTTTAAATGAAGATAATTTTGTGCTTATGACATGTAAGCATTAAAATTATTGCAATATAAAAACACCAACTTTAATAAATATCTTGCTTAATTAAAATCTTATTATCTGTTTTGCTGTGTCTGCACATCAAGATATGTTGTGTATTTATTTAGGTTTTTCATAGGATCAGAAAATTTCCATCTTCTGTAGTCTAGTAGGTGGTAAAGCTTCTAGCTTTGAATGGGCCTTCCATCAACAAACTTATGTAGAAAGCAGTTAACATTCCTTGCTCTGAACAGAGGAGTTTCCCTTCTTTACAATTATGTACAATGTAGTCTACATTATACTCTACATACTTTATGTGGAGTAAGGATTCTCTTGACAGTGTGTCAGCAATATATTATTATTTTCCCTTTGTTGATTTATAGAGATAGGCAAAATTGTGAACTATGTGACATTTGTTTTATTCCTTTGATATTCTTTCTTATCTATAAAACAAACTTACTAATATCTACCTTTTATAGGTATTAGAACACATATTATATGCTCAATTCAATTCCCTGCCTCCCTCATTCCTTATTGCCTTCTTCCCATGCCCAGCACAACATACCACTGGATTCTTGTAATATGCTCTGCCTTCTTGTTCCTAACAAAACCTGTTCTCAGTAAGCTGCCATGTTGGAAAAGACCTTTCAATTTCTTTCACAGTCTAAACTGCTAATAGCAACTTAAAATAGAATGTTATTTTAAACTCTAAATAATGAGACATCTTCTGCAGGTTAGAGGAAAGTCATTACATTTAACCTACAAATTATATCCCAGAGGAGACTACTTGCCCATTTTGTCATTCTTGGCTAAAATCTTAAAACCATGCCAGTGTTGATCAATGAATAGTTTAACATTATATTGAATACATAAGAATCATATTTGATGATTTCTCATGCACAACTCAAAATATGGTGCCTTTTTCTCTTAATTTTATTAGCATTCTACATAGCTCTATTTGGTTAAATTTTCTGCTTACTGTTCTTTAAGATATCCTTGAATAATTTCAGTTAGAAGCTGCTTCTTATCAAATGAATATTTACTCTGTAGGCTATAATCTGAAAATGTCCAGAAAAAAAGGCAAATCTATAAAAACAGTTTTTAGATTAGTGGTTGTTATGGGCTGTGGGTAGCGGTCAGTAGAAAGTGACTGTTAAAGGGTATGGAGTATGGAGTTGTTTTTGGAGCAATGCATATTGTCTGAAAGTTGATAATAGTGAAGGGTGGGCTAAATATACTCAAAGCTACTTAATTACATACATTAAAAGGGAATTTTATGGGACATGAATCACATCTCGATAAAGGTATAAAATTCTGCTATCAATTTGCTAATTGATTGGGCTACTAGTATTACCATTATTTTTATCTTCTTGTCAACTATGCATATTGGAATAAAATCTACAAAATAAATAACTCCTAAGTAATTATTTTTAATCATACTAAAAACTGAGTAGAATATTCTGAAGTAAAATGTTTAGAATATTTGCTGGAAAATACGATTCACAACAAAAGAACACATAAGCTTGTTATCTACCAAATCATCTCTAGTAAATGTCAAACAGCTGTTTCTTTTTAAACATCTTAGAATGATGAAAATATTAATTAAGTTGGAACACTTTAATAAAATGATGTTCATTAGGCAACATGTCAGTTTCTCTAGCAGTGGGTCGTAGGTGATCATTTTAGTCTCCTGATAAAATTCCGTATTTCATATTTGACTTCCAGATATATTATTAGTAGAACATAGATTCAAAGTCACATATTATATGAAATTATTTTCTATTTTAGCTATAATGTAAACTTATCCTATTATGAAAATCATATATATAAATTTATGTAAACAAATAGATATGAATAAATTTATTAAAATTTATGCACATAAATTTTACCAATTTATGTTAAAAATAAAACTTTTGTTAAAAATAGAAGATTATTTATAAATATTTCCTGTTACCTAATTTTTTATAAATTTTATTAGATAGCCAATTTTAAATTGATGTAATGATTTTCTCTTTTTATTCCCAATGTAAATCTCATAGTCTTACCTTCTTGCCTTGACTTATCTGAGTTTTATCTTAAAATGTTCTGTGAGTCATTATCTTGCCTGTAAAACCTCCTGCTTTCCGACTTGTTTCTGGAAGCATGTTACATGTTTTGACTTCCGTATGTTTAAATCAGTTATGTTTAGATCCCTCTTCCTCTTTGCAAGTATCCTAGGCAAGTCTTGGAATTTCCTTCATTGTATAATTCATTTTTAGCTCAACAACTTTGTCTAGTTACCATAAATTGTTTCTAGCCTATTATATTTTTACAAAACAGTCTTTTGTTCTATTTGTTAATTTTAAGTAATTTTAAAGCTGATAATTTTTAAATTTACCTTCTTGATGTTTTTTCTTCTGGGCTTTCATTTTTCTAATGGTTAAGTTCCTTGGTTATTATTCTTAGGAATTAGCCCCATGCTTGACATATAGCAAGTACTGATTTCAAGTTTATCGTTAGATGGAATTTTGGTGTAATATTTTTCAGATGGGCCTCTTAAGCCATGGCTACATTTGATACATTTTATTGAATAAATAATAAGACTAAAAAAAAGCATGTAAAATATCTATGAAATAGTGAGGATTAATTTTTATGTTAATCAGTGGACATTTGGGTTATAATTCCTATTCCCCATGCTCCAGTCTAAGACACCTAAAAACAAAATAAGACAAAGTGAAAAAGCAAAGTGATTTTTTGAGATTTCTCTAACTGAGTGTCATCCCTCTCCTAAATGTAGAGATAAGACAACTATATGTCAGGTACATCTCTGAAGATTAAGAAAAAATAAAAATAAAAAGCAATACCTAATAACCCTCTCAACATATCCCTAACTTCAGCTTACTGAGAGTTCTCATTCTTTCCATCCTCCTAGGGAAGGGGTCTGCAGACTCTTCTGTGAAGGGACAGAGAGTACGTATATTAAGCTTTGCAGACCATATGATCACTTTACCAACTACTCAACTCCAACATTAAAGCAACTACAGATAATATGTAACAAATTGAAATGTCTGCTTTCCAATGAAAATTTATTGAAACTAAAATTTTAATTTCATTTAATTATCACTTATAATTACATATCCTTCTTTTGAAGGAAATGAAAATGCGTACACAAATATGTTTGTCTTATGAGGAGTATAAGCAATATGTAGAATGAATGCAAGCCAAGTTTAGATCAGTCAACCCTTTTCTAACCAGCAGATTATCGAGTTAAATAAATGTTTAATGATATTACTAAATGTTTGCTGATCTTATTAAATGCAAGTTAATTTTTGCTAATGAGCCATGTAAAAACTGGAGGTGGCTAGATTTGGTTTGATCTCTGTTTTAAGATTGAAACCTGTTTCATCTCCTAATTTGTCTTTCACTATTTGTTCATATTTTTTGTACTTTTTCTCTGACAAAATGCACTATAGTATACACTTTCATCTTTGCAGGCCAATATGATCATTTGACTGACTAGTCCACTCCAACCCTTGTAGCCCTAAAGCAACTATAGATAATATGTGAGAAGTGGGTATGTGCTATAGTAATGTGTCAAGATAGTTCTAGAAAAAAACCTAAAGAAAAAATCTTGTTTCTGACAGCACTAGAATTTCAGAAGTCTCATTTTAAATGAACATGACCTTGGGTCTTTAAACTATTATTGTGAAAATATCTTCACTCCTTTCTCCTGTCTTACGGCCATTGATAACTACTAGAGTCTGATTAGTGCAATTATTTCTCCACTGCGTCAGTGACTGTCAACACTGACTTGTGGAAAGAAATATAGAAAATCTCTCCTCAGATGTTTCTCTTTCACTGCTGTTAACAGTTCGCATCACCTAGATTTGCTGTTTAATAGATGGCTTCATGGGATACCTTATTGTGTGGAGTTTTGTAATGGTGGAAGATCTACGGACACCTAGTTACTTAGTGTCATCTAAATCCATGCAATCCACAGCTAAGCATGGTATTTTCCCAGACTGAAATTTATGTGGTATCCTAGGAGCAAATTTCATGATTGAACCTTTAAAAGGTTTTGCTTCAGCTCCATCAGACTGACCTCCCCGCCTATTTTGCTTTCTACCCTGGCGATCTCAGCATCGTTCACACTCCTTAGAGCTATATTCTCTGCATTCTCATTATCATAGGAAGTCAATTATGCTGGACTTCAATTCACAAACCCATTTACAGATATATGAGGTTTCTGAATAAATTGAGACTACAAACTTTCCTGTGTTAAAAAATTGCTATCTTGTCACAAATACTTTTAATTCAATCTTATAAAACAAATATAATATATAGGATTTTTCAAAAGTCAGAATATATAAAAAGAATTCATGAGGAAAAGCATTGTTCTGCAGCTCTTCCTCATCTACAGAGCTAAACTTCACAATAACTTTTGCTTTAATTATTTTAAGGTTTGCCTCCAACATTTCAAAAATACTTATTTAAATAATTAATCAACAATAAGAGAACTTGTCAAATCTCTCCCATTAAAAATAAAAGTCTGATTTTATTATGACTTCCATTTCTCTTTATTCTTCTAATATTAAATTCTTATATTGTCATATTTACCTCTTCTTTTGCTTATTTCATAACCTTAAATGCGAAGTTACAAAATGTCATCCAGAGTTAGAGGCTTATCTTGCCTATGAGTTTGGTGTGGCCTTTGTCATGTGCTAAAAAAAACAGTTAAATATCTGGTGGGTGGCTGGTTGCAATAGCACCAGTCCAGCACACATTTTCTTACACTCACTGTTTTACTAATTGATATGCCTGAGGCACTGGTGTACAATTCCTATTTTAAAGTATATACCTTTGTCCCTATTTTCCACCTTTTAGACATTATTTTGATCCCACTACGCACATAAGGCAGTATTCCAATTATACTCTATAGAGAATGACAGTATCAGTGCCCCGACTTTCCTCTCCAAATCCAATCTCTCACAATCAGCAGCACTTTTATTTTCAGAAAAGTTTCATATTTCTAATGTTGTTAACAGTTACATTCTGCACTAAAAATAGAAACAAGACATTTTTTGTTCATAGCTTGGCTATAAATATTGAAGAATTGTAGAAAAATCACTTTCAGTATGACTGTTACTATGTTATACCCATTATTTATTTATTGACCATGTATTATTCTATGATTATATTTCCTTTTTTATGCTTTAGATGCTTTTGAGTCCTAAGCACTTCAAAGATAGAATTTTTCTACCTTCAATCCCTAAGGATTCTCTTTTCCTACAGGGCATTCTTTGCTTAAAATTTGTTTCTCATTTTAGTTTTATTTATATATGCACTATAATTTGGTGAATTTTTTTTTCTTGAGATACTAATTGCATTTTTTTCTGGTTAAGCATAAACTTATCTCTTGCTAAAAACAATAAGATGCATTTAAACATGAAGTATAACTCTAATCCTCAATCTTCTCTTCTTGTTTTATTCTTGGTTGGTTCTATTTCCAAAATCCAATCTCACTTGTTTTTTTTTTTTTTTTCCTTCGTTTTGCTGGAATATATCCTCACGTAAGACTTTAAAAATGAATCACAGCAAATAAATTTTCTTAGTCCTTATCTGTTTGAAAATGTATTTATTCTACCCTATATTTTGATATTTCTCTGGCTATAGAATCCTAGTTTATTCCTAAAAACCTTAAAAGCATTTCATCATTGTCTTCCATCCTCTACTATGGCTGCTGAACAAAAAAGATTTTTTTTTCATTATGCGTTATTTTGTTTTGCTGTTTTGTATCATAGAATAGGCATGACCAATTACCTCTGTAAAAAGGGAGATAGCAACTATTTTAGCCTTTGTATTTTACATATTACTTTTCCTTTTATATGATTTGTGATGCTTTTGAGTCCTAAACACTTCAAAGTTAGAAATTTCCTACCTTCAGTCCTAGAGAATTCTTTTTTTTTCTACTGGTTATTCTTTGCTTATAATGTGTTTCTCATTTTAGATTTATGTATAGATGTACTATGATTTGGCGAATTTTTATATTTTGGGCCACGGGATCTCAATGTCTGCTGCTGTAGTTTCAGTGCTAACACAGTGATGGATAATTTGTGAAAATTAAACAATGGCTATGTTCTGACAAAGCTATTTATGGGGAATGAATTTGAATGATATAATTTCTAAATGTCACAAATAATAGTTTTTAATTTTTTTTCAACAGTTAAAAAATATTCCTAGGTCTTTGGCCATACAAAAGCTCAGCATGAGTGCTAGGCTTGACACATAGAAAGTCTTTTACTTACACTCTTTTGCTTTTCATATGTCTTTATAGTCCTTATTAGAAAATTTCACAATGCTGTATCAACATGTTTCTACACTCAGCCTCTTTTTATTTATCCTAGAAGGCATTATTAAATTCACAAATGAATATCTCAGAAAATATAGGACCTTTTATTTTGTAGTGACATCATATCAGAGACACTAGCTTAGATGTTTATATATAAAATTATATATCAGAAATTCAAATAAACTGTTGATTGCTTTGGGCCTCACTTGTCACTTTAAATCTCTGTGGCTAGGGTTAGCTTTAACCCAGCAGCAGAGCCCTCAGAAAGGATCTTGAGTCCCACTTCTATGGGACCCTCCTGTTAAACATTGACTTTAGCTTTTCCTGCCAACTTTATCCTACAAATTGCTCCAAACACTTTTCTTTTTCTCCAAGTTTGAATTAATGCTCTCTTCTGATACCCACCCCTCAGCCCTGAAACCCATTTTCTTCTCTTACCTGTTGGCAATTTATTGCTTTTTGTGCCTTCATAATCTTATTTTAGTAGGATCATAGAAGAGATAGATGACATATGTAATTACATAGTCATCCCAAATAAAAATGAAAACACTTTCATTTACATTAGACTTATTCTTCCATGAAAATATGATGGATAGCAAGGCTTACTTACAATGGTTATCACTGTTTATTCATCTGAATTGAGGCTAACTATGATAATGGCTAAAGTTCCAATAACCAGGAGAATGTAGGTATCTTCTTGTTGTTCCATTTTGTCGGGGTTGGGGAAGTTGTTGCTAAGAGAAAGAGAAAGGACAGAAAATATTGAATAAGACCTATTAATCTTAGTATCTATAAAGAAAAACTAGTAAAATTACTTTTTAGTGTTACATTTTTATATATTATATATGTCTTTCTTTAGAAGTCTAAGATCATTTTACTTTTTTATTTTTTTTTGCCTTAAAACCTTTTAACACTGTGGATTCTACCAACTGTGAAATGTTGAGACTCTTTGAATTTTGAAATTTGCTATTGACATAAGCAAATTTGAGAAAAAATATGTGTGGCTCTTTATAGGTATTGCTAAGACAAACTTTTATAGAACAACCTTAAACTGCCCTGATTACCTTTTTAGTCAGCTCATTAAATTAGCAGATTATTTATGAATGTGTACCTCCATCTTCCCATTGAGATGTTAAGTCGAAATCCCAAATACAAGTCATTTCTATTTCTTTTAGTCAAAGTAAATGTATACTTTTGAGAGTACATATAAAAACAAGACAATCATGGCCAACTTACAGCTACAATATTAGGCTTCATAAGGACATTGCTTTTATGTCACCCTGGTCTCCTAACCCTCAATATGATCTAACTTGAAAATTAGTGATTTACTATCTTTATATAACAGATACAATTGGTGACCCTTGTTTACCATACTTAGAAAAGTGGAAATTTGAGAAATTAGATTATCATAATCAAAAATGGAGAAAGGTGTGTCCAACTGCAAAATGTCCTTTTATCTCTTCTAGTTTTAAATCTTAAAATTTACAATGTAAAATACTTTTTCCAATGGATCCTAAAGTAGACTATATTGTACAATCTGCTGTTTATTATATAACCAAGGAAAAAAATTTAAAAGGATTATTTTAGCAGTGCTTTGATACTTTGTAAGGCAGTGGACAGTCTGTAGGATTTCTACTCTGAAATACAAAGAACATATTGCAACCAAGAGAGATTCATTACAGGAATACAAGATTTATGTAACGTATAAAAATCAATTAATGTGATACACCACATTAACCGAATGAAAAATAAAAACCACATAATCATTTCAATAAGTGCTGAAAAGTTTCACATCATTTCATAATAAAATTTCTTGTTAAATTAGGCACAAAAGGAAATTCCTTCAATTTAAGAAAGGCCATTTATAATCATCTTAGAACTAACATAATCAGTGGGAATAATTGAAAGCATTTCCTTTAAGATCCAATACAAAACAAGCATGCCTACCTTTATCACTTCTATTCAACATAGTGCTAGTTACTAGCAAGAACTATTAGACAATAAAAATAAAGGTAACTAAATCAGAAAGGAAGGAGTAAAACTATACTTATTTGCAGATAGCATAATATTATACATAGAAAACCCTAAAGACTCTGCACACAACACACACACACACACACACACACACACACTGTTAGAACTAATATATGAATTGAATAAAGCTGCAGGACACAAAAATAACATATAAAAATCAGTTGCATTTATTTACACCAATAATTATCTATCCAAAATGAAATCAATAAAGCAATCTAATAATAGTATCAAAAAGAATAAAATATTTAGTAATAAATTTAATGAAGGGAATGAAACATTTGTAAACTGAAAACCGTAAAACACTGAGGAATTAAATTGAATAATACATAAATAAGTGAAAACATTCTGCATTCATAGAAGAATGAATATTATTAAAATGTCTATGCTTAGCAATGTGATATCCAAATTCAAAATAATATACAAATTTAATGCAATTCTTATCAAAATTTCAATGGCACTAGAAACAGAAGTGATGGGTGAAACGAACTCTGCTTTTTTAATTTTAAACATTAAGAACTGCTCTCCATGGGGTTGTACTACTACTTAGCAATAATGTATAAGTATACCAACCTACACACCTAATACTATAGTGGTCTTTGGGTCTTTGTCAGTCTGAGCTGGCTTTTTAAATTTAATCCATTTTCTCTCCTCTTAATGACAAAACTTGCTTAAATACAAAGATACACTTTTTAATGAGGCAAGATAAAATTGTTAAGGATAAAATCATTTCATGATTTTAAAATTAAATACTGTGAAGCCATTGTTTCTTATTTAGGATTAAAAAAATCTTTTTCCTATTTTAAAATATATTATTAGGGATAAAAATATGCTGACACTTTTCAAAAGAGGACATTTATGAGGCCAGCAAACATATGAAAAATGCTCATCAACACTGGTCATTAGAGAAATGCAAATCAAAACCACATTGAGATACCATTTCAGGCCAGTTAGAATGGCAGTCATTAAAAAATCTGGAGACAACAGACGCTGGAGAGGATGTGGAGCAATAGGAACTT